>JBAJNP010000015.1:184866-222647 GCA_036877545.1 Yasuhikotakia modesta
CACACACACACACACACACAACGCTCCCCAGTGTGTAAAAATCAATAGCCGTGCTGTAGTCCATACGCTCTAAAAACACGAACCACTATTACAGCAGCATTGCAGGATAATCAAAGGCACACCTGATAATGAAGGATCTCTGCTAAGGCAAGCGTATTTTAGCCCTGATAACAGTTTCTAAAAATGAAAACTAATCTCCAGCGCCGGCTGAATAAAATTAAGCTCCAGTGGCCTGTTATTCATGTTTCAAATTTGCTGCGGTTTGCGTACAGCAAGACTCAGTTTTGATTCTAACTGGACTATGTTTAATATACACTGTAGAGTTTGAATAAAAAGTCATTGTATAGACAAGACCTTTCAAGAAGGAAGTACAGGAACCAGCAAAAGGTGTACTTATTTACAAAAATAAATGTTTATTGATTTGCCAGGAGATTTTTTGCCCCAAATAATTTTTTCCAGTTAAACGCCACATTGTTTTATGTAGCTATAGAGACACAATTTGATTGGATGGAATATTCCGCTACCATTTTTGGTAATGTTGAGAATATTGAGTTGAGCCCAACCGTCTGTTTCATTAATCTCATGATGTGAGAAGAGAATTTTGCAATTTTCAACTTTCAATAAATATTTACCTGAAGTAGATATGTGAACCTAAGGCTAAACATGTGGCTTTGTTAACATTCTCATGTATTCATTATGTTGAAACAAGAAAAATAAAATGGAAAATGCATTATTATCTGAAATGAAGAAAATACATTTTTTCTTCTCTTCATGCAGTTCTGAAATTGTGCACCGTGGCTTATTAACTCAGTCTGACCTGAAACATTTATTCTTGGCATGTTTCAACTATTTATTTTTTGTGCACCTTATTACACAATTTCATTAGACCGTTCTGCTATATTATTTGATGCCTGTTTTTTTTTACCTATAGCTTGTCATTGGCTGCTGTTGTCTGTTTGTTGGAGTTTGTCAATGTTTTACCTCTTTATATTGAGGCTTTACAGTGTTTTTGTATGATAATATTCAGTAGAATAAAATTAGCGGGTAATGCTAATTATCAAGGCCTCCCAAAAATCATAACACCGGTCATACCTCCAGCCTCTTGTTTAGTCCACACTTGTGATGTCATTTTGACATCTTTGCTGGCTGAAATAGCTCTCGGTGTCTCCTCCAATCACAGTGCTTCTCTTCTAATGGAGTGTAATGACATGATGAGCTCATTGATTCTAGTGTACTGCCACAAAACAGGAAACAAAACAGAAGATGGGCATTATACTCTGTTCCAGTTTTAGCACAAAATGTTTTCCTTCTGCAATACTAGTCAACACTGTCAGATAGAAAAATTTCAAAAATTGTATGTATTTCTGTAGAATGGTTTATAATGTGTTATGGTATATTATTAAAATTAATAATAATATATAATAATAGTTTATAATTTATATCAGTTTATTATAGTAGTAAAACTTAATAAATTAACAAAAAGAAAAATAAATAATAAGATAAACAATTAAAATATCTAAAACAATGCACATTTATGTATTTATTTCCTATTTAATCTAAATAGGTATTAAGTTATGGTCTGAACATGTGATATTATGTGTAATGATATTGTAGTATTAATAAAAGAAAGAGGGAATATTTGCATTTTTATCCTCTCAGATGTTCTCAAATAGTTTTAAAATGAATGGCAACAGTAAAACTGTGTGAATTGTTTTGTATTCAGAGTCAGTGATCTGTTTACCTCTGTAACATACAGGCAGCTCTCAAAAGATTCTGATTCAAGTGGACTATTATCCTGGCTTTGACACACATGGCCTTAAATAGTTCTTATATGGATGCAAAGGCCACTGTGAGCTGTTCTGGGAACAGTTGAGGAGGTTCTGGGATTATAGGGTACAGGCAATGTTCTTTCTCGATGCTGTTGAGAGCGAAGATGTGACGCGTCAGCAAAGACACTCAGAGAGGTTAAAATGAAGCTCATTTGTGATGTGTGAAAACCATGCTGGAATGTGATGAGGAACGGAAGGAGAAATAATGAAATCTCTCTCTCTCTCATACACACACACACACACTCACTGTCGCACCCACCCACTTTGCAGATCACTTTGAAAAATGAGTGTTTGAGAACTACTCAGAGGTATGAGGGCTGACCATTGATCTCAATGTCAACTGGGTGTTAAAAATGGTGGTTCTTATTATAAACTATAAACTAATCGCTGTATAGTTTTATACTATGGTATTAGTTTTAATCTGTTTCCATGGTTTCAATAGGGTACAGACACCATGATGAAACATTCTGGAGTGAGTGATGTTACTAATGTGATAATGAGAGAATCGATAAAAACCTAACCAGTTCCCAGAGGATCATTCTATTGCCCAGAAGTTATTTAGCATGAAATGAAAATTGACTCTAATTGCTTTGTTAATATTCGTTGCTGGTCTGATGATGAATCATTCATTGGCACATTATTCCATAGAAATAAATAGTTTTTCCTCATATTTCTATTTTGTATTAATCTGAAGCATAACAGTAAAATCTGTTGTTTTCATGTTAACTTTGAGTTTTCGGTTATGTTGTAACTGTGTCCCAGGTGTTTCTCCTAAAATTTAGAAAGACGAATAAAACGAGAGTTGTCATGTTTTAAAAGTATAGTATTAAAAAGTTACCTCAGGTATTTTGGTCTTGTAAAAAATGGTTATTAGTAATGGTAATGGTAGTTTAGCCCACTGGCCCGGGGAATAGCATCAGTCTCTTGAACAGACGGGAGAAATATATGACACGTGTGGCCCCTCATAGCCACAGAGAAGAGGGGCACTGATGGCCTGTAGTTGTCCTCTGTGTCAGCATAGACAGAAAACAGAATTGCAAATCTAGGAAACAAATGCACCTCATATCAGCATGGGCTAAACTCAGATACCTCAACTTCAATATGTAATATGTAAATAAACCTGCAGATAGGAGAGGAAGGAGAAATCAGCGAGACCTTATGTGAGATTTACGAGTTCTCCGTGTGTGTGTGTGTAGATTATTAAGGAGGGGAGAAGAGTGTGAAGAGCATCTCTCTCTCCCCTGCTCTCTCGCTCGCTCTGACGCTACGGCTGGTGACTCCTCTACACTGTTTACTCATAATTCATACGCAGAGAGTCCGCTCAGCCACACTATGTTTGCCTCCATTTGGTACGCTAAGAAGCTGGGACGCAGACTGCTTCAAAATGCAAGGAAGGCTAAAATGCAAAAGGTGGGTGTGGATATTTCTCCTTTCTCCATGTAGAGTTTATTTCAGAGATTATGACCTCGTTTGTGGTGGTTTTTAAACCAACTCGATTGGTTGATGGTGGTCTTGTGGCTAAAATATTGTTAATTAGTGCAAAGAGGAAAGAAATGTCATTGTAAGTTTGTGGATGCTGGAAGTGAGGTTTGGTGAGGCATATATTCGAGGTTGCGAGGTTGAGCTCTTGTGCTCGAATTTAATCTTCAGCGTCTTAAAGTGGATGTAATAAAAACGCTTTATCTTGTTCTCAGGACTCCAGCGTGCCTTACGAAGCTTTAATAGGGATCTGTATCATTCTCATTAACTGCAGAAGATCCTCTTAGCCTCCTGTTATGATGTTTAGCGGCTGATGTACCATCTGTGAAGTTTGCCAGTGTGCCTCCCTCTCTCTTGCTTCGTCGGTTCTCACAGATTCTTGAGCTGTTCTGCACTGTAGTCGGTTTGTTCTAACCTATTGTTAAACTAGTACTGCTTCAGACCAGCTTGGTTTGATTCTCATTGTGTTTTGGTATCAGTGTTTATCAGCAGTTAATGATCACCTTTTCTTACTGTTTAGATATGTGCACCATGTGATGTCTTAAATGAACATGCAGTAAGGTGGTGTGTGTGTGTGTTTTTGTAGATTATTAAGGAGGTGTGTGTGTGTGTGTGTGTGTGTGAGAGAGAGAGAGAGAGAGAGAGAGTAATTGAGTGTGTGTGCTGGTATTAGTATATGATTCAGTGCAACAGGTTTTTAGACCTTATAAATGACCAGCCTAATGTGTACATGTTCAAATGTTACATGTCTAGTTTATATATAGTCAATTAGAAATTTACCATATTGACTTATATTCATGATAAAAACCCTTAAAAATATGTCAGTATTTTAAAGATTTATATTATTGCAAAATAAGTTCTGTATTTGTGTATGCAACAATTGCAAAAAATTGCAAAGAATTTATTGTAGGGTGAAATATGACCCTGACATACAGTATTTTGTGTGATTTGTTCATTATGGTTAAGTTTGTGTCTGTTTGTGTGATATCTTTGTTCTTCATATAAACATCCAGCGAGTTGCTGCCTAGCAACCCACAGCTTAATGTTTAGGTGTAGTAATCCTTTATCTTTCTCACATTTACACACATAATCGAACGTACGCATGCTGAGGTCATCTCTGAGGTGAAGAAAGAGATCGATGCGGCTGACAAACAGCAGAAGTCCCACAGACACATCACCCAGTCTGGAGCTATATGTCCAGAAGAGTAGAATGTGGGCATACAGAGGCCACATCAGGACATGAAGACCATTAAAATGTATTTAATACAGAAAAAAATGTATTTTTTGCCTTAATCACATTATAATTCAAAGTTTTAAAATCAAGATACTTACAAACTAATACTATTAAAATAATACACCATTGTATGTTTTGCATACAATTATGTATTAAAAGAAATCATTAAAATAATATTACAATAATAAAAATATTGAGGTTTGTAAAAATTCTTTTGATTCTTTGATATTCTTACAAATAGGCTTATGTTTTCATAAATAATAAAAAAGTAGGACGTGTAGGACATGTCGATGCGTTCCTCAGTTTTGTGAGATTGACCCTCTCGTGTCTTTATCTGTGTGTGATGTCCTGTAATCTGCTAACTCTTGTTTTGCTAACACCACCAAAGGCTCGGTGGCTGCAATGATTTTTCTGTTGGCAGAGGTGTTCACAGCAGACTCACCTGTCAGCCTCTGCTGTCACTTTGCCAAGAGCTCCGATCAAACTGTCTCCCTCTTTCCAGAGACTTCTGGAACTTTGCTGGGCTTGCTTTCAGCTCCTTCTCATTGTCCTCTTGAGAGAAACCTTGGTGTGATGTCCCTACATCTGCTGCGTCTGAACCGTTCTGATGCCCTAATAGATCTAATAATGAAAGCAAACAGATTGCTAGTAATTGAAAGCAGTTTATTTGGCAAGTTGTTGTCTGGTATTAGAGTGTTTCTGTGTTGTCTGAACCTCAGGGTAAACCAGTACAAGTGAGAGTTATATGTTTTGATAACATGCCCCACCTGCTGCAGACTTTCTGGGTCCAAAATGAACTCGCCACACCTGCCAATGGTGTATGAATTGATCATATTTACCACCTATTAATATTTAGTGTTATACTGTTCTATTGTAAACTATGTCACTGTAAAACTGCTTCACCCTGGTTGATCCAGGCAGTTTTCTTTGCATTCTCTAGTTGGGTAAAAGTGTATATAAGCAAACACTTGCTACTGCAAATGCCTATTAATGTATATATTTCACACTTTTTGTGGCTCCTCAGCAAACCCACTATTATACAGGAACCACCAGAGCGATACAATCAAATTGAAATGAACTCTTATAATTTGATTAGTGGAAAAAACCTCCTCAGTCAAGTTTTGCATATGTGAATAACCTCTGAGCAAAAGTAATTTATTGAAGTGATTTGAAGAGCTCTGCTCTCGAGGGTGGCCGGCGTGTTTTACCTCAGCCTGCTTTTAAGCCCCGACAGGCTCTCAGAAACATGCTTTACGCTGATGGTCCCAAATTGTATCTCCTTTCTTGCGGCACTTCTTAGGAACTAGAGAAACACAGCTGTCTTAAAGAGCAGAGGTTGTTTGTTAAGCAGAGCGGGTCTTGTGCTTGGCTCTGTGGTTTTAATTACCCTTCATATTAAAGATATGTGTGGGTTGTAATATGGCCAGCATGAGTTCTCAGGTCATGGTACCATTGTGTTCTCCAAAACATTAAACTTGAGGAACAGTTGAAGATAGACACTCTCTCATGTCTTTGACCAGCTGCCCCAGCAGTTGTCACATCCTTTTTTAGGAAGTCCTACAATCAACATCTTTGGTCTGGAACAACATTCACCTGAGGGAAATAATGGTTGATTAATATGGTGCATGTGGCCCAAACCCAGTTCTGATTGGTTGATAGAAATGTTGTTCCAGAACATTGATGGTGATCATAGTCGCTGGACCCCCACACCTGCATCCCACCCACATAACAGAATGAAGCTGTTACACTAAAAAAATGACTCTACTGCACAGTAACATTGAGCATTTAAAAATACAAAGATACGTGTTGTACAAGCTGATGAAACATCTAAAAGCCTCTATTAAACTGGGAGAAATGAAGGTTAGGTATTATAAAAGCTTGTCTTGAAATCAGACCCATTTTTAGGTTGACATCTGAGTGCAGTTTTACTTATTGACTCAAGGACCTTCTACCATGGCATCGTTCCTCACAGCAAAGCAACCTTTTAAAAGCACTTATCAACTTTATCTTCATTCTCAACCACAAAACACCACCTCAAAACGATGTCAAACTTTTACATAACGACTGAAAGCTAACAAATATTTTCTGTCAAGAATCTCTTTATCGCTTTATAAAATGTTTCATCATGAACAAGACAGGAATAAGCAAACCTTGCACTGTATGTTGATAGTTGTGAAGAAGTTCTGCTCTGCTTCTTTTTGAGTACAGCCTGCTCTCAGTGTTTCACACTGTTTTCTGAGCCCTTAGAAATAGAACTGTGAGGTTCAGAGCGTTTGTGTCGTGTGCAGCCCTAAATGTTATTAGATTCTCATCTGCATGAAGCTCTCCCCATTTTCTTGTGAGTGGTTTATCATGTGCCTTTTGTAAATCTGGTATTTCGTGCAAAACAATCTACTAGCCTGATTTGTTTAATGCATTTTTGCTTTTGTTGCACTACTATTGGAATATGTTTGTACCCTTCGTGGATGTAATATGAGGCGTCTGCATTAGCAGAATAATCAGCCGATTTGTCCTTTTTTAGATTGTTGCTATTTGGTGGTTTAACGTGCGTGTATATTGATCTTAAATGTGGGCGATTTGGGCCAGTATGTTTTAAAGATATTACAGCATGAGGAAACTTACAACTGTTTTTTCAGTATGTGAGGTGATTAAATTGTTTTGATAGAGCAGAAGAGGTGATAGTATGCTGACATTTGCATAATATGAATAATGTATAGGCTATAGGAGGAGACTTGGTATACTTAGGCTAAGCAGTCATTTAAAGGTGTTTGTGATGGTGTTTATATGACTTTGAACTTGGTGTCACTTGGATTTATTGAGCTGATTTCAGATGACTGGGTCTTCTAATGTGGTTTATTCTCTAAAATGTCATTTCCTTTGCATATGTTGCAAGAGCTGTATAGAGGTTATAAACTGTGGCTGGCTTGTTAGATTCAGTCTTTTGTCCCCCTGCTATCATCCAAAAACCAATTGCAGGTGTTTTTCTTGGAAAAACAAACATGAGAATCAGTTCAGATGTTGCTGGTTTAAAATCTAGCTCTATGTTATTGATAATCCTGCCAGAATGTTGTGGACAGTTTTTACTGTCCGGCTAGTTTGAACAAACTCTGAATTGACTTACCTCAGCCTACGTTTGAATGAATATGTGCAGTTTTTAAGCCCTGGCTTAAACCAATCCTGTATCTGGGCTCAATCCCAAATAGGGTTTGTTTGCAGTTCTTCTGTGGATTAGCCTGTGTGTGATTTGTGTTTTGTGGGCCGGTCCGTGTGGAAGGATATGACAAAAGTGGCTTAGTGTCCCAGGCTCTGCTGTGAACAGTGATAAGTTTAATCACAGGAAGTTAAGATGTCACTTGGTTTTATAGCAGGTGATAGATCAGAGTGTCTTTCACAACACTAAAGGCCTTTAGAGAGTTAAAGGTTCAGGTTTACTATGGCAGTGATTACCCAGTGAACAATTTTAGGTTGCAAAAACTTTCCCTAAGGTTTTCGCTATGTAACAAAACATTAAAATGATTATTTTGAATGTTGAACTCTATCCACTCTATATTCTCACTATAGTGCTTGCTGTAGGGGAAAGGTATACAGTAGCTACAACCTGGAAATCTCGAAATGGGGGCGGGGAAGTCCAAAAAGGGGTGGAGCTCCAAAATGAGGCGTCTCCCCTGGTTTCCCTTTTTTTTAGTTTTGGTTTCTCATTTTTGCTCACATTATTTTTCAATGTTATGATATGATATTATGTGTGATATTATGGGTCTAACTGTCCATGTTTGGTCATTGTATCGCAGGCTGTTGGGTCATTTTGTGTGATATAGCTAATTAATCACAACACACATTGTTTCTCTCTTGCTCTTTCTCTCGCTCTACCATTTTAAGGAAGTGCATTGTTTTAAGTGGAGTGTGTTCTCCGGAGCTGAGGAGTTATAGGAACTTAATTAGCACTGCCTTAATGAAGATCTTGAGAATCTCACAATGGCATTAGCCAGAAAGAATAGCCCGATCATAAAGGACTGCGCTAGAAACAGCCTCTCTCTGTCTCTCGCTCACTCTCTCTCTCTGTCTCTCAGAATTGATAAGACTCCATATGAATTCAGAATCTCTCCCTCTCTCACTCTGTTTTGATTATTATGGGATAGATTTTAGATTTACTAGTCTGCTAATTTGTAACTATTGTTTAACTATCAGTCACCTCAAAGTCCATGCTAACAGTTTGTTTAGTTGATTGGCTGCAACTTAAAGACAAAATGTCATTTTGTTTATCCGGTGTACATAAGAATCTTTATTTAAAAAAGTAAATGTGGATTTTATGTTGATTTTATTTCAGAATTTTTTTAAATTTATGATATATATGATCATCTAAATCGGACGGCTCAGATTTATCACTCCAAATCTGTCAAGCCGAACACTTCATTTAACTCTTAATGAGAGAGACAAATTGTGTGACATTTTCTGATTCAGATGGGGGAATTGCCGCGCGGCGTCAGACGGATCTGACAGGTGAATTGGGCGTCTCTGAAATAAGCCTGTTAATATTAGGGTGGCTTTCACTAGCACAGACCATTTCCCCCAGGCTTAGGACTGAATCACTCCCCTCTCGCCCAGTGGACAAGCTGTCAGAGGATGATATTCTTTCAGTCAGTCCCCGCAGTGAGAATACATGAAGAGTCCAGCCAGCAGACGCCGTATCAGGCCATACATCCACCAACAATATCTGCTCAAAGTGACCCTTAAAATATTACTGCAGTCATTTCATACAGTGAGTGTGTGTGGTTGTAAAAGCTATAGAGATATAAAGATACACAGAATTATAACATCAAAGAATGATAATAATTTAGCGGTGCTTAAAGTTATTTCAAAGCAAACTAATTTTCAGAAATATGAGTAACTTGTATGTGTTCAATCCACAAAATATTGTGACTTTGGTACTTTCTGAAATGTTCAGTTTACTTCAGTTACTAATGATTACAATTTTGGGCAGTAGGCGTGACACACAGAAAGTGAATATCTCATTAGGTTTATTGTGCACCGCTGTTGTGAAGATTACGACCTTTCTCTCTTTGTTTTATTTGTTTGTTTATAAGGTTAATGATGTAAAGTTCTAGTGATCTATTTAGTGGTAAGAAAGATCTCATTAGTTGCTCTGCCGGTTTATAGATCAGAAAGAAAGAGGTGTGTGTGTGTATTTGCGTGTGTGTGTTTGCGTTTGTGTGTGTGTAATGAACCAGACCACCATTACCTGAAAAAGGTCTCAGATATAAGATTAGCATTAAACTGTTATGTAATGTGCTATAAGTATACTGTTTGTTTGGTTAATTTCCCTGAGAAGTGTAGACCCTGTGGTTGTTTTAAAATGTGTGGTTTTTGTATGAGCCTACCAACAAGTTCATTATAGCAAAATTATCTGAACCAGTGGCGTGAGTTTTGGGAGGGGCTATCTGTTTGCTTATCCAATGAGTTTTCTGAAAACTTTGCAGTCATTGTTTTTCACCAAAACATCTACTTTTGCATTCAAGCACATTTTTATGCAAACATACACATTTGTGCTGTGCAGTAAATCCAATTATGCATTTTTTTATTGGATCTGAAACTAGCGTGGTGTGCTAATTTTACTTGTGATTATGAAGTATCAGTTTGTCCACTCCAGTGATTCTCCGCAACAATTTTAATCAAAAGACTATTATCCCATGTGATGTTCAAAGAACTTTTGATGGCTTTAGATGTATTCTGAGCAGGTACCTTGATCATTGCATGGCACTCTGCGTTCTGTATTTTGATTAATTACCCCGGAAGATTTATAATGCACACGGATCATTAATTTATCACCAGGCAACAAAAACATCATCTATTTCTATGAGCTAATGTAAGTCTGTGCTTAGACAGCATGTGTTTTCTTTCAAACTCCCTTTCTCTCTCTCTCTTTCTCTCTCTCTCTGTCCTTCTTTCTCTCTCCCTCTTCTTCTGTTATGTGGCTGTAATGTCTCAAAAACAATAATACTAGTTTTTGATCTGTAATTCCATAACTTCATGCCCTTTTTCCGGTTCTTTCCCTGTCCCTCTCTAGGAAGCATTACAGGTTGTGCAGGTTAAACCTCATGTATAATAGATGGATCTCCAGGCAGCAGGTAACAGACAGGGGGAGTTTGAGTTATGGATTTTAAAATGTCATACTGTTAATAAGTTGGGCATAGTGGAAATAAACATAGGGAGAGAGAGAGAGAGAGGTTAGATCTTTGAGGTGAACTCTAACTCACTGTTGAAGAGTCTTGTTAGAGGTGTAGAATAATTGTATTTTGAGAATTTCAAATCTTTTATGTTTATTTCATTTTCAGCTGTAATTTAAAATGTTAAGTTGGTTTTAGTAAATTGCAATAGTTTGAATATGACTGTTTAATTTAGTTCAAATAGACAGTAAGAGTATTTTTCTTGTAACTTAAAACAAACACATACCACACTTTTACAATATCTGCTCAAAGTTATGATGCTTCAAATATTACTGCAGTCATTTCATGCAGTGAGTGTATCTGGTTGTAAAAGCTATAGAGATATAAAGAGATATAAACACATACCACATATTCAGAATCAGATAATACTCACTAAAATAATACTCAAAATAATAGCCATGTACAAGAATATACTCAAAATAATGGCAGCAAAGTTAAGGTTCAAGGTTTTAGTTGTCAGACTGACAGCTACACAGCACACTTCACTGGCAGGTGTTTGTGAAGTCTGCTATAAATGTGCCATCGCTGCTGCATTTAGCCATAAATTATAACAGGCTTCGCTCCTGAATCTTTATGTATCTGCAGATCTGAACAAATCTGTACAGATTCTGATTCAGCCTTAAACGGCTCGTGTCTGACAGTTGCTGAATTGCAAAGTTTGCCAAGTTCTTTCCACTAAATCTTTGAAATAGCGTGATGAGTTTTGTTGGAAGACATTTGGGTCAACTAAATTATACTCTAATTTCTTTTGTCTTGTCATGCAGTGTTTCACAGAGGCAGCTGCGGTATTATTTACTGTAACTGCTTTACAGGTCGCGGGTTTATTATGGCGTCCCTCCCACAGATTTATCAGCACTTTAACATTGTGCACAAAAAGTGACCTTTGGTAATTGTAAAACCTCTTTCCTATCTAATTTTGCAGAATACAGAGGTATCCACAGCTTTATAGGTAGTTATAAATAATGTCCTTTGTAATTTTCTTGTGTTAAGCTATAAATGAGTTTAAAATGTTTCTTTCACAGTTGGTTTTTATAGTAAGGTTTCTGTTAAAGATAATAACCTGCCTAACAAGGTAAACTAACCATTATCCCTCATCTGTGCCTGAACTTTATCCACCCAGACCACAACAAAGAGCGGGAAAAAGTAAATGTGAGCTGACTGGATAATCCCACACCACACAATGAATGCAAGCAGCACAGATTTGACTGAATTAAACCCTGGCTGTGTCTATAAACAAACTATTTATTTTATTAATACAAAATCCAACACTAGCTTAAACACTGAGAAGATGTGAACGGCCAAACCAGCTACACAAACACCAAGAGCAATGCAGCTTTATGAAATGAAAATGAATGCCTAAATGTATGCTAATATTCTAATGTTATGCTAACATTTATTCACATCCCTGGCTAAAGCAGTACTGTGCAAAATGAGTGTATCTGTGTATTTCTTGTTGTGCATTGATGAAAACCAGACTTCACCCCCTGTAATCTAGCAGCCATCTTCCTCAGCGAACCTGATTAGTCGTTTGTTGTCATTTACTCATGTTCAGTGCTGCAATCAGAGACATCACATTTAGCCTGACTATTCTTGGATTTCCCATAATTCCTCATTCTCTGATTTGGCACCATGGAGCTCAGGACATGGTTAATTGCTGTTTTTGTGGTTGTGTGTTTAATCTTCCTTTCACTGTTCAGTTTCAACATCCTCTAATGGTGTTTCAGCCAGCTGTGGCAATCTGAGAGTGGAGAATTTATATCAGGCTTGTGTTTGAGCCAAATTTAGTTTTGCATCTGATACATTTTGTGTGTGTGTGTTTATGTGCTTGTCGGCTACATTATTGATTGGCTGTAATCTGGTGGTGGCCAGTCACTGAAGTGATATTCCTTCAGGCTTTAATTACATCCCCATGTGATTTGCATCTCAGCGCTGCCCCTCACTAATCTCATCTACATCTACTTTCCCGTCCCATCAACCCCGGATTTATTGACTTTTTGTCACTCTCTTTATACTTTTTCTCTTTGCACTTGGTTAGCTTAGCCTAGCAAAGTCAACAGGCCAGTGTCACACTGCCAACAGCAGCACAACAGTAGCACCAGAAGTAAGATCCAGCTTTGCCATTCTTCTCACCTACAAGGTCCAGATTGGATGGAGATGCTCATTCAAGGATGAACATACCTAGAGGAATGCTGCTCTCTTCCAATTTGTTCTGGAATTAATGCCGGTCGGACCCTGCAGTTCTGAGTGTCCTCTACACACCCACAGTCCTTGGATTCAGCTTCTGATATTTGACAGTTTTGTTTTTCATAAATTTGTTTTTGCATTAGACACCAGAACTGAAGTCCAGCCAGGGTGTGGATTTATTCATTGTGTCTGTGTTGGGGTGACCTTGTTGTGAATTTGTCCATCGATTGGGTGCATTTGAAAGGGTTTAACAGTCTTTCGTGGAAGTCCTGCATTGTCTGGCTTTGCTGGGCAAACCGCCATCCGCCATGAGCTACATGCTGGTAAACAATGACCCTTACGGCGAGAAGCTGCATCGGCGAAGCACTCCCAACCTCCTCGAACCTCCTAGCCTCGAGTCTTTACGACCGCTGCGCAAGCGGCTGAGCATGGAGACCCTAAAAAGCAAGACTCCTGACCTGGGACCAATCAAGTGGCCCTCGCTTGTCACCATCTGTAAATGGAAGCAAGGTCTAGCAGAGAGGCTGTTAAAGAGACACAGAAGAAGCAGTCAGGTTAGCAACAACACATGACTTTAGGGTAATGTAAACATAATGTAAACATTTTTGTGATTGTATTAAAAGCTTAAATATTTAATGAGGTAAATGCTAAGATGCTATTATTGGTTGTCATTTGCTAAACAGTGTAATGTAATTTTGTAGCATTGCATTGTTTAATGTTAATAGCATTTCTTAACCCTGTTTTAAAACTGCAAATGTGAAACGCTCCTTAACCCAAGGTTAAACTTTGTTTTAGCCTGGGGGTTTAAGTTTTTTATAACCCTGTGATTTGTCTTAGGTTATCTGTATTTATCTAGTTTTACTGAAGTTTAGTTGTATTTGTCTGAGAGAAAACTAACTAACTTTAGCTCTGATAAACCAGTATGCTATCCTATAACAGCATTTTACAGACAGAAACCTCTCCATACAAATGACTATATAAATGGTTAAAAATGATTTAAACGCAGACCACTTAGAAAGAACAATCACTCGCAAATTCTCTACATATCCTTTCAACCGTCTTCTCGCTTTTGTTAGATAATGCCATTTTAAATTCTTTCTCTAGAGGATTTTGCTTCCCTCACAGTTTTTATTGAACCATTGAGCTTGTTTCATAATTCTGAAGTTGATTACACAGGCCTGGCTGGCGACCAGCAGTGCTCAGTGCATTAGGCTTTGAAACATCACTCACAGAAGCGGCCAGCACTCACAGCCATATTCCAGTGGAAAGAGACTAATGAAATTAATCGATGCAAGAGCTGTCTTCTAACTTTATGAGGATGCCTGGGGGGTGTCAAACCATTTGAGGTGGATGTGCAGATGGGGGCTATATTTTAAATGTAATAAAGCACAGAATGTGTTCAAGAGCAGATATTTGGAGGGCATTTATACATTTACAGAAAGGGGTTTACAGAAAATGTTAAAATCTTAAGGCATTGAGACCCTGGGGCAAAGGGAGAAACCATTGACTTACAATACAGTCTCTAAGGAGCTAAGACTGTATTTTAGTCTACACTAATGGTGATTATTATACTGTTGGTTAAGCTTAATGCAAACGCCATAAGCTGTACTCAGGGAGTCTTAGCATAGTTTTCAGAGTAAACTCTTTCTTCACTGTAAGTTTTGGCATTTCTCCTCCAGCTGCAGAGTTCACCTCCTGCCCCTCACATTAAATAATAATCGCTCCCCCGTTTAACTTCTGCTCCTGCAGATTTCCTCTACAATCCAATTAGCAAAACCCAGGAGAAAGTTATCTTAACTTTTAACATCCTTTAATGCATAATTCAAAGAACTGGTACATCTGATCTTGTCAGCAGCTCATTCACTTTGTAAATATGCCTGGTTTTGATTTTGTGCTGAAGTACAAAGATTTAAATGGAGGCTTTTGTCAAATAAGTTTTTCGTGTGTTTTAAAGAGCCATTAGGTTGACATGTTATCGTCAGAGTGTTAAGATCAATAGTGAAAAGTCAATAAGAGAGTTTCATATTTGTTACTTAAAAGGTATGAGTATGTGCGCTTCTGGCCCATCACTGTACCATCATTTCTCAGCCCTGAAGTTCTCAGACACGTTATACAGAAGTTTCAGATGCCCATATAGTCCTGTATTACACTGTCAATGAGTAACGTCATTCACTGCTGTGTAAAAGAGTCATTCAGAACAAAGTACTTGTTTGATCCATCATGCACTGGCTGGGAAGAGACTGAAAAGAAGGTTTTGGAAGATGTGCACAAGAGAAAATTACTCTCTCTATTGCCTTTAAAGTGTCAGGATCAATCTAACGGCTGAGACTGAATTTTGGGGCCGACGAGTCCAATCTCGGCGTCTAACTATAAGCGCTACCTTGTGGTGACTGGTGTGAATTACAGCACCAGCTTGGGCAGATGTCGTCTCATGTAAGGGATATTTTTACAGGCGTTACATCCCTGGAGCTTAAGTGCAGTTGTGGTATATAAACAATTTATGTAGGGTAAATAGTGGCCGTTTTCTTCACTGCATTGTGAATATACATAAATGTTCTTATATAAGACTTCATGCAGTAACATTAACTACTTAACTTTAGCACTAGAAAACTATGTACTTGTGTTGTTTCATAGCATATGTACTATATACATTACTAGTCACTTCATCAACATCTAAATTGCTTTATGTTTTTCGTTTTGTCTGAATTATTGTAGTGCACATAGCCACACAGTATGGCCACTGGTAAAAGGAAATCAAACTCTGATGAAAAAGTTTTCATGTAATGTGTAAAACACTTTCCTATGCAGAAGTTAAACATTATGGATTTGTGACTGAAACCCTTTGAGTAGTAATTTCTATTAAAGCCTGTTACATTGTAAGTTGCTTTGTAAAGCCGTTCTCTATGTGATGTCCAGTATGGGCCTGTCAGAATGTATGTTAGTTCTCTCGGCTTATGGCCGTCCTCTCTCTGAGGTAAAGGAGAAATGGCCTCTGGAGTGTAATGACTTTTACTGAAGCAATAAATGACCTGTCACACACTGACAGAAGCGTTCAAGCTTAACCTCTGCACTGCAGCCTGGGTTTAGGTTTCTGGGACAATGAGGAGAAATTGTGAAGCTTTAGTGTGTGTTTATTTGTGTGTTTCAGTGTGTGTTTGTCAGGGTGCTGCAAAAATTCCTGAGATTAGTTTTAATTTCAATCTTATTTTCAAATTTCAAGATTTGAATTGGTAGTTAACAGGATACAGAATTATAATTTAAATTTAAGACAAAACAATAATAATTAGACAGTTCATAAGCATGTATTATAAAGGCTTATACTATAATCACTATATCAAAAGTCCAATTGCATACACTGCTACTATAAGTCTTATTGCATTGTGTATTTAATTGGACCTTTGATCACTGAGGCAAAAAAAACTTACCATTCAAAAATTTGGATAAATCTATTCAGTCTTTAATTTGGTTATTTTTCCACATTTTAGAATAATAAGGTTTACACAAACAGAAAGGTTTACCATAAATGAAATTTTAAGAATCACAGTGAAAAAACAATCGTTCATTTTTAGCTTCTTAAAGCAGCCACCCTTTGCCCCGCCTACAGCTCTGCACAGACTCAAATGCAGCTTTAGCTTCACAAGGTGCATTCTGGGAAATTTTTCAAACTGTATTAAAGGACTTCATGTGTATGCTGGGCACTTGTTGGCTGCCTTTCCTTCATTATCCGGTCCAACTCTCCCATTTCATTTTCTCTTTAAATTAAATTTACATGAGCGCAATTTATCTTTGTCTACAAAACTAATTTCAAGCATTTATGCTGAAGGCTGTAGTTTGAAAAGGTTATTTTAAAGTTTTCTTTTTAGACTTTGGGCTGATAGAGTTAATGACATATACAGTCTAACTGTCTGACTTAGGACAGGCAAATTTTGATATTTCATTATCATACCACATTTTATCAGTATGCTTTCATTAATAAGACATTCACTGGCTAACTGTGGAGCTTTCATCAGTAGTCTATGAGAATGTAGAGTATGCAGGGGAAATGACTTAAGGTTGCTTGCCAGGTGCTGTGGTGTTAGTTGTATGACATATCATCTCCAATGTGTGCATTAATATTACATCCACACAGGTGCCATGTTCTCTCACCCTGTATGTGTAACTGCTTGAGTGGGAGAAACTGTGTGTCTGTGTGTGTGTCCAAGCTGACCACCTGTCACTGGATGGTCTCTCTAAGAAAGGCTGGAAAAATCCCATTTGACAACATCCTGACATTTTCGTTTATCTCGGTGACGTGATCACAGCTTGCTAGAATCGATGACTAGCATTTGGTTTTGACACATGGCATGCTACACACACTCACACACAGACACTTAAGACTTTCACATCTTCAGGCGTTGCCAGCGATAAGTGATGTTTGTCGTCATGTTAGAAGTGTGATAGAAGATGTACAACACCTTCACCTTGAAATTGAAAATGGTCTGACACTGTAACACTTTTCTTCACTGAGGCCTGAGAATAATGCTGACACCCTAACAGCTTGACAGATTGGTTTGGCTAGTGCACACCTATTTCATGTGAATGTCATGTTGTGTTTCATAATAAATGCTTTGTTTTTTACACTGTTGTAGTATAACAGCAAAGCATTATAGTAAATGTTTTCCTCAGAAGTGTTTAGCTTGAAAGAACAGCTTAACATTTATGAAACACATGAACAAATAATAAATATTTAAGATAAACATATACAGATTCATCCCAAACATCCCAAACACTTTTTTTTTTTTTTGCTTATGTTTGTACAGCTGCTTTGTGACAATGTACCATTGTGAAAAGCGCTCTATAAATAAATTGAACTTGAACTTGAACTTGATGTTTACATTGGCAGAGCTTGATTATGTAATATACAAACTGTCACAAGAATTTAATGGGAATGTGGGCAGGGAGAAAACAGCGTCATTGTAGTTTGTGATGAACGTCTTATTGGTGTTAATTATACAAAAAGCTGTATGATTAACCGCCATTTAGACATGTAGAATGCCTACACAACCACACGCAACCACACACAAACCCACACCTCACCTCCGCCACAACTGAACAAATCATTACCGCTCACAGCCTTGACTGACGTGTTATTCATTTTCATCCAGCCTCACTCTCACACAGCCTCACTTGAGGACTACAGACTTAAGACTCAATCAATATTAACCACTGTGGTTATATCTGTAGAGCATTTCTGTATTTCTGTTTCTAAATCTGCTGTTTGGCATCTCTGGTACTAGTTGTGTCCGTTCCCATTTAATGCACTATTCAAACGGCATTGGGTTGTACTGTGACCTTGTTACCAGTAGGTGAGGCTAATGTACATGGGATGGCAGTCTGGTAATCTGGTACTGATTCTGATGTAGCAGCATGGTTTAACTAAAGCAGTTAAGCATCAGTTGTTGAGCAAATCCCCTTGTTGTGATTAAATGTGACTAGTTTGGTTATAAATATAATTCTTTTTGAATTAATAAACCTCGGTTATACACAAGCTACAGGCTTGTATGGAAAATAGTCTTTGCTATTGTTGTTTTTCTCTGAATGCAAATGATCTGCAACAATAACTGTTAGCTCAAAGGTTGTGTTGTGATTCTAAATTCTGATAGCTTGACCTGCAATTATTATAACATATGCAGACATTTTTACTCTACTCATTAGTATTAATAAATGTGTCAGTTTACTGAACATTGCTATTTATCATATTATCTATTTGTCATTGTTAAATAAACGCTGTGACTGGAGGCTTTTCATTAAAGTGGTTTAACTACAGTGTAGAGGATTTTAAAATACTTATTGCTGTTATATGTATTGTTTCTATGTCTTGGGTTATGTCTATGGCAGCTTTGTGATCATTTTGTATTTTTGTTTGAGTTTCCTGCAAGAGATCGTTTGAATGATTTGATCATGTTGAGAAGATGCAGCTGTCATTTAGACATCCGATTGGGGGGTTAAAGCAGACCCCAGTCTCCAGCTGTCCACAGTTTGATTGCTTCTGCCCTCAGCAGAGGATGCTGTCAACTTACCCAGCCAGTTTAATCATCAGTTGACAAAGAGCTTTCTCACATACACACACAAACAGTCTCTCTCTCTCTCTCTCTCTCTCTCTCTCTCTCACACACACACACACACACACTCTCTTCTCTCTCTCTCTCTCTCTCTCTCTCTCTCTCTCACTCTCACACACACACCACACAAACACACTCTCTCTCACACACACACACTGTCTCTCCTACACACTCTCTCTCCACTCTCGCTCTGTCTCTCTACTTTTATTCTATACTGTGCTCTTTCTCTCTGTCTTTCTCTCTCCCCCTCTACTTTTATCCCTTACTGTGTTCTCTCTCTTTTGCTCTCTATCCACTCTTATTCCCTACTGTGTTCTCTCTCTTTTTCTCTCTCTCTCACTCTCACTGTTGCTGCTGTTGCCTAACTAACACAGAACATGCCCGGTGTCTACAAGTAGCCGGCTTTCTCCCTCTCTCCCCCTCTCTCTCTTTCTTTGACACACATACACTCTCACTGTCGAGAGCACACTGCTCAGATATCACCCAGAGGAGCACTGCTCACCACAGCTGCATCTCCTCTTCTGCTCCCCGTACCCGAGCAGACACACAGGGAGGCGAGGGAGAAACAGGAGCACATCTCTGGGATGACGGCTTACCTGAGCAAGCAGCAGAGCTGCTGTGCAGAGATGCACGGTCGTGCGGTGGAGCGCGGAGGGGGCGAGGATCCCTGCTCCTGGCAGCATGAACCTCAACACGGATACAGCTACCACCCGTCACCCTCGCCCTCCCCTTCATTGTCCACCCTGCCCCGACAGAGGGCCAGACTTACACCCTCTCGCTCTGAGAGCTCCTGGAGGAGTCCCAGCCGCGCCATGTCGCGGACCAAGGGGGGGAGCTGCGATCTGTGGGCGGAGTGCGGCTGCCATCCGAACAGCTGGCACGAGCCGTACCAGGTAATCGGTGCCTTTTGGGTTTAATACTAGGGAGGTGATAGGAACCAGGGCATTATGGGTAGTCGGGTACAGAGGCCAGTGAAAATTAGGGAAAGCTGGAAGAGAGCAGAAAGGGTTGTTGCAGTTTCAACACAGCTGCATGTAAGACTTGAATGGCAATGCTTTCTCTGAGTGTGTGTGTGTTTTGTACACACTCACTCTGTCCAGCTGAGGTGCTGAATTCTGATAAAACACTGTGCTTGAAATAGGAGCTAGATTGAGTCTGAATTTAAATTCAGGTGGTTGTTTAATATTCTGTGTCTGGGGACGTGTGTTATGGTTTTATAGAGTGATTACGGGTGTTGTTTTTACTATAAAGGGAATTTAAAGGATCAGTTCACCATAAGTGAAATTTCTGGCATAATTGTTCTTTTAAACTTAAAGCCATGCTTTATTTTCTTAACTATTTATATTTATAACTTTATTACTGTTCACGCTGCTTTTCTTTAATAATTAAAGTAAATAGTTGCTGTCAAACTTGATATTTCAGGCTGTTTTTCCTATTTTTTTTGTTAATGATACCTTTTATTTTCTCAAGACTATGATGGGGTGGAAATATAGCATCAAAACACATGGACTGCGTTCGCTGTTTTTGGTCACTTTTGAAGCTTCACAACCCCTGTAGTTTGCCGTTATAGATGCATTTCCTGATATCTAGTAAATGTATTATTTGTTGTTCCACTTAAATAAAAGTCCTATGTTTTAATGACATGAGGGTGATAATTTTTAATTTTAGGGCATCTGTCACTTTAAATGCATTTTCCCCATATGTTCACACTAGCAAAGGAGCCCTCATTCTGTCATTGTATTCCTCCATCTGTGTCGTGTGCTGATTTAACTCGGTACGTCATGAACGTATAGACGCAGGACGGCATTCAGAGTGTAAAGACTACAGCAGTCACGCTAACATGAACTGTGTGTGGATGTGAAAGAGAGATTTAGAAAGACAGTTTTAAAGACCCCAAATCAGGCCAATGTATCACACCCCATCAAATGTGTGTGTGTGTGTGTGTGCATTCTGCAGTACCATTCATCTCTGCAGGTTTGTATTTGAACTCCAGGATTATTTAGGTTAAGCAGGTGTGAGTTTTCTTGTGTTAGTCTTGCATTATAGCAGTCAGTGCATGTGATGTTCAAATTGTTTTGTTACAATGCCTCATAGTCAGCACAGGATCTTACTTTTCAGTCTGTTTGTTTGGATCTGCAAGTCAGGTTTCGCATGCTGAGATCTATTTTGGTGGCAAGCAAAGTCGCTGCCTATGTAGAACGTTCCAAATCAATCCTCTCTACTTTAGAATGCAGCTGTCTAGGTAGGTGGCAAGACAGCCCCTTAGGTTTTAGAACAGCGTGTATCGCCCCCCATATTTCTCCCATTTCAGTTTTTGTATATGTTGATACCTGCAAGAACGCAGGCATATATGTATGTATACAGTACTGCATATAATGTATACACACACACAAACATATATATATACACTAAAGTATACATGGAGTCAATTGAGTTGCCCTAACTGGCCCTATGTATTCTGGTGCTGGTTTTTATGTTGATGTATTTGTAGTATTGAGCTTTTTCAAGACTGTTGTTGTGTATTTTTTCTCCTTGTGCATTATTGACGGTGGTTCGGTCGCTCTATGTATAGTTTGTGTGGCCTGAATTATTGAGAAGCTTAAAGTGGGACAGAGCACAAGTTCTGAATGCTGTTGAAGGATCTCTGAGTTGCACACAACACATCTGCAGTCATGACTTATTGCTGTCGTATATTGGTGGAGACTGGGTGGGTTTGCTTAAACATACATGACACTATTTCTTGTAGTTTTCAACAAAGTGCAGTGTTTTCTAATGAGAATAATTTCCATTGAATTTTCTGGCAATTTTGTCTAACCTCATTGTTTCAGTGAGGGGTCATTTTGATCTAGTAATTTAATCACATTTGAGGAATCACAGTTAATCACAGTGGAAGTTCACAGTTCTCAGTTCAGGTGATTTTTAATCACTCACATGTACGACTGTAATTATTTCCCTCTGCTTATTAACACGCAATTAACCTCAGTGTTAATGGGGTCCTGAGCAACACCACACTGTGTTAGTGTCGAGTCATATTTTGGCTGAGTTGAATTGCACTTATTACACATTAGCAGATGTTACAGAGGTGATACAACTTTTTTTCAGTTCTGTGAATCTTACAATTATCATCAGTGTCCCATGATAGTGTTTAACACGTCTCAACAGAGCTAAAGTAACTGTTACAGATTCTAAGGGGAATTTTGAGTTTGTGTTCTTGTGCTGCTATGCTATAATACACTATGCTAAAGAGATTAAGCGTTTGCGGTTTGCACCCACAAACGATGGATTATGTAACACTCTCACCTCTGCTCTCGGTCCCGCCGCGTGAGCATCGGCTGGCTGAAAGAGACCACTTGTGTTCTTCATCAGTCCCCTCACAAGCACTTACAGAGACGTAAACCAGCGGCTACTTCAGCGATTGTATCTGTGCAATGAATTAATGTACAAGAACAACAAACAGCCTCTGTGTTTGTCAATCAAAAGCTTTTCCTGCTCAGTTCTGTCTAACAAACAATCATTCTAGTCAACCAGGGGGTTAATGTTTCAGATAACAAAACAATTACCTTTACATTTATGCATTTGACGGATCAGTGCTTGTGTTCCCTGGGATCAAACCCACAACCTTTGCACTGCTAGCGCAACGCTCTACCAGTTGAGCAACAGTAACACTGTATCTGTAACACTGTACAACAGTTAGCGTGTTCTTCCTGTTTACTGGAAGTTTCCAGTTCTTCGCTGCCTATGTCATTTGCAAGTGTGTTACAAGTATTTCTTAGTGTATTTTTTAGAAGATTTGATCATGCTAAGAAATAAAATCCATAATTTCTGGTTCTCCCTCACTTTCTGCACCTCTTATCAACTTCCTGCTGTCTAGACCTCTGAATACCATTAGAACTGAGGAGACGAGTGTTAACCCAATAGTCCAGTGCCCCTGCAGCCGATAAGCTCATTAACTAACCGTGATGAGCACACAGATGCCCTCCATCTTAATGGAGCGTGAAGAAACAGATACAGAATATTCTGTAGCACAATTAGCTGTCATGGGGACGTTTTTCTTCCATCAGACAGTGATTATACATTCACAGCTCCTCTGCTCTTGAAAAGGTCTTGCCATTTCTGCTGTCTCTGATGTCAGACTCAGTGATGAGTAAACCTGGTTTAGGTGGAAAGTTACAAGAGCCAGTATACCCAGTTTATGTGTTTCATCAGCCATCGCTGCATAATGTTGTACAGGCCGCATCCAATAGCAAACATGTACTGTGAATGTGTGGTGCATTTAAAATTCATCTACCTGTATTATTTGTATCATATACTGTCAGATAATGTACTATATATTAAAAATGTAATATTAATATAAGTTAGTAAAAGTATTCATATGTAACAGGAACTGGGAACTATTAACAGGAACTATATGTAACAGGAACTATTGGTATTAGTTTAACAATAATAGATCAGAAGTTCAAATCTGACTCTCTGCTACAATAGACACGAGCAATCTTCTGCCTCGTAGTTTTGCAATGTCATTCCTGTTGGAGATTGGAGTCATTTTCTGAGTGTATTTGTCTCCGGAGACGGCCTTCTTATGACTCATTTTTTGGAAATGGCCAGTACTGCTCTTCGTCATCCAGAGAGACAT
Source organism: Yasuhikotakia modesta (assembly GCA_036877545.1). Taxonomy (NCBI): domain Eukaryota; kingdom Metazoa; phylum Chordata; class Actinopteri; order Cypriniformes; family Botiidae; genus Yasuhikotakia; species Yasuhikotakia modesta. The sequence continues at coordinate 208,548 of JBAJNP010000015.1, forward strand.
AAAACGTAGCTTTGTGCTCATTTACGTCCTGTTCGCATTTTATTTCCAGCCATTAAACTGTCAGATTTTGAGATAACGCCACAATTATCGCTGGTGTAATCTTCCTTAATGTTTGATGGGTCGTATCAGCTGATAATTATATATCACTGACTAGATTTCGGTTATTGGTCCTGCCTGTTTGTTTGCTCTTCTAAACAAAACACCTCGTGTCAGAGTTCCCAGTAGTTAATACTGAAAAACAAACACACTACTCACATCTGAATGTGTATCTCAGACATCAGTGACAATACTGGAGATTGTAATTAGTACTATTAAACTCTCTCTCTCTCCAGTTGCTCTGTGATGTATTAATGTAATTAGAATCAGTGTGCCGTAAGCAGGGACAGCTTCAGTCTTTGCTGTCGATTGATTCTCAGTCACAGCAACTGTGTCCACTGGGGTTTTGTGTAGCACATCATCTCTGAGTGCTGCTGTTTCTGTGATGAGCCTCACAGTCTGCAGCTGAATGAGTGAATGAGTGTGTGTGTGTGTGTGTGTGTGTGTCGTATGTGCCTGACCTTTCAATAATTGTTAAATTAAAGTGTGTAATGTGCTTGTAGATAAACTGAACAGTACATTATAATTACTGTTTTCAGGCAAGGTTGACAAACACTCGTCTCATCTGTTAATAGTTGGATAACCAGCTAGTCCCGCAGCTTACTCAACATAATGTTGGTCAAGCCAGTTTTGTTGAATTGAGTCAGTCAACAATGTAAACAATGTTTTCTTTCTTTCACTTCCTAATAATTTCCTGTCACTTTCTACTAACAATATATTAATTATACCTATTAAATGGACTTAGAACTGTAAATATGCACTTTAAATGCACAAATGCACTTTGTACCTTGTGTGTGTGTTTTGAGCCGCTTAAGCAGTGGGTTTAATGTCAAAGATATAAACATATATTCATGTACTTATAGATATATAAAATGGATATTTATGTTTGCTTGGGCAGACATGACAGTCTACAGTACCTCATAATGAAACCTGACTTAAGCATCGCAAAATATGGAAGACAGTTCTCAGCTTCAGCTCAGCTGAAGATACAGCTTCTTCATCACAATTGTGTTCACCTGTGTGATGCTTTAACGTATAATACACCCACATATTAGAGACACTTCTCATTACACCTATCTAGTGTATATTTTAACAACATATGGGCGCAAATCATTCATCATTTGTGCAATATATACCTTCCTTCTAATCACCATACATCTCTGAACATACTCCCAAAATAATGTCATGCTGTTCTTTGTTTCTAAGCATTCATCAATCACAGCACCTGTGTGTGGATGTAAATGTGTTGTTGTGTTGTACAGCAGCGGGTGGTGTTGTTGACTGTCTTCATTATCATGGCATCGGTAAGCTCAGCAGGGCCCATCATGCTCTGCTGTGTACATTAATACAAACCGGGCCAGTTCATGCATCTCCACTCTGATCTTTATCTGTTTCTCTCCCTCCCTCCCTCCATCTTTCTTCCTTTATCTCTTTTCACAGGCAAGTCCTGCTCCAATTATTGTCAACACGGACACTTTGGAATCTGTACCTTACGTGAGTTTCATTTTTCATTGACTTATTCTTTGCACATGACATTTCCTTGTGTGTGTATGTGTGATCCTAACTGTGGCATTAGAAAACACCAATTTAATGAGATCAATGCCAATGCATGAGTGTGTGTGTGTGTGTGTGATTTATGTTTCAGAATGATAATCATTGGGTGGTGAATAAGTTTTACATCCTTTTTGCTTCTTTTTGAAAATGAGTGTCACTTATCAGTCTCTGTACTGCACAAATAAGATCATCATGCTCAATGACTGATGACTTTTCATAAATAAACCAGATAAAGAGGACAGTGATTAGCTGTGGGTTTAGATTAGCATGAAGGCTTTTCTTTGATGGCCTTGAAATATTAATGTTCTGCCACCGCTGTGGTCTGGATGGGACATCTGAGAGTGATTGAATGGCTTGAAACAGACAGGTCTTGGATCAAGCAGACAGAGGGCTTTGAGAAGTATAAGCTTAGGTTATTAAGCTTAGCTTAATTTTAGGTTAGTTAATCTCATATGTCCTTCATAGGTAAACCAATCCCAGAATGCATTGCGGTAAGATGAGTGAAAAATCAGTTTGGAGGGTGGGTGTGTGATGCAATGAAACACACACATATACACAAACATGTTAAGATAATGTTAAGATAAGATACAATATTATAACTTCCACAGTTAACCCTGTATGATAATATAATGCCATATGCTAATTCTGGGAAACAAAAAACTAATGTTGGATTTCTCCACTAAAGAAAGTGTTTGTGTACATGTGGTGTTTACTTTATTAAAATGAGTCTCGGGTCTAAGCATGTATATTTACTTGAGTTAAATACAACATTAGTTATGTGGTGTTTATCAAGAAAACGTCATGTTTAGTTACAGCTGTACCGTTGATGACATATAAAAACAAACTGATGACATATTTACAGGAGAACAGTAGTTACAAAAATTACAATTCATTTGACATAATTGTGAATGAGCTATAGCACACTGTGAGGTTCAATGTGTTGTAGTACTATTGGATACTGAGAGTTAAGTCAATGAAACACTGAATTGAACTAAGAAACAGAAAAACACAACATACTTTGGAAAAATAACAGACGTTCAGTTGGGACTTGAGGCAGTACAACATCATGACATACAGCACATCTGTCTTTCTCATAACCTATTTGAAGTTCACGTCAAATAAAATATTGTTTTTCAGAGTATAAGTCTTTCTGACAAAGATTAATTGCTGTGAAGCCAAAATCATAGGCTGTTGTTGCACAGTTACTCTGTCAGAGATTCATCACGGATGAATACCCAGCAAGGTGAGGTATTTAAATGAGCAACATCCGTTCCTGAATTTTAATTGGACGGCTATCAGGAGAGTAGAGTACATGTTGCACTCACTTAACAGGACAAGAGTTGTTAAACCCAGGTTGCCTAGTTACTCAGCAAAGACCACTTAGTGCAAATGAATATCAGCCTTGGGTCCAAGTGCCCTGAGCTCTGCTGTTGCATGTAACTAGTTGCTGTAGTAACTTGTTGTATTAAAATTCCAGATGCAAAAGACAAATGGGTCATAATTCACATGCATGTTAATTCTAATGTTAAGTTTCCTGTGCTGTATCGAAATCTGATTTCCCATGAGGTTATGACTCTATGTTTTTCCCTGCTCTGGTGGACCAATCAGGTAGCAGCCTCCTCAGTGTGTAAACCAATCAGAAGGAGAAAAATCATTACAAAGTTTATTCTTTATCAATTTTTAAAGTAGAGATTAGTTGCTCTGCTGTTTGTTAATATAGTTTAGCTGCACAAACTTTGCAAATATTCTCAGTGATTACAAACTCTCAGTCATATATTTGTTGGCAGTTTTGCTGAAGCAGAGTTTTATTGTATTGTTTTTCAGATTAATCTAATGAGCTGGTTTATATTAGAGATGCCTACAAATCCCTTGTAGTTGAATAATATTTTCAGACAGCAGGGACAAAATCATTATCTAACGTTGACTGTAAGACACATCAGGTGAGAAAAACAAATCTTACTATGTCACAACCTCAACAATACTTCACATTAAATCTTTGTATGTGATGGAAAACACAAAATCCAGAGGAGCTTTGTTTTAATTGAAAAGGCCCAGTCGTCATGGAAACACAACCCGCTCTGCATCGTTTTGTACGAATTGTGTGTTTGCACACGTTCGTGCGTGTGGTACGTTTGTGAATTTAAGTGCTTCTACATTAGCAGTGACTCACCAGTTTAATGTGAGCCTTTACACCCCGGATGCTACATTGTGACCTGCCCCCCTTCCCTCCACCCCTCTCTGCAGCTGCACTCCTGGTCTCCAGCGTCTCGCATTTGCAACGCCACACAGCTCAGAATGCTAATGCCAGTCAAAGCCAAATAACTGGGTCAATTCTTCAGAGGGGCAGATGGAGTGACTCTGTTTTTCTTGACTTGAAAACTTATTGTTACAGTGATCTCTAAACCAGCGACCAGATGAAGTGATTATGAGTGTCTTAAAGGTGTAGTTCACACCAAATTACAAGGACTAAAGTGTATAAGATACAAATTTGGTGCCAGACCTTTAAGAAAGTTGTACATTATATGTCTGTATAAGGCTTTATATTCTTCTAGCTATTTGATAGCTTTGAGACAAAGATAGGCCATAGTCATTATTCACTGAAGGTTTTGACAGCCACTACTGCTCTTGTTTGCACATTTATTGTCTATTTATTGAGTTATTAGGAAAAATAATAATGTTTGACTTTTGAGCCATAATGGCTTAGATTGACATGAGCTTGCATAAATGATGAAAGACTTTTCATATTTGGGTAAGATTTTTTTTTTACTTCAACAAACTTAATAAGCGATGTTGTGATCTTCAGATAGGAACTGCCATTGTTAATGATTTCATTTGCTCAGTGTTATTGGCTTCTTATGGCCATCCATCAGTGATCACAATCTGACTGATTGTGTCTGTGGAGCTCTGTGGGAGCTGTGGTGGATACAGAATGTTCGAAGGCTCTCACATGGTCCCTGATCAATCTGCAGAGGAGCTTCTCGACTCCCAAAATAAACAAAACAGTTCCATCAGACCCCGCAGAAGAAATTATAAGGTGTGAGGGAAAATAAACTGAAGACTTTATTCTGTGACCAACTGACTGAAAATGTTATTGAAACCGCCTGTACAGTACTGCCAGCAGTCATTAGTGAAATATGAGTTTTTTTTGTTTGTGAATTGAAGTAGGATAGTGACGTGGTTAGTTATGTGCTGTTGACATCTGCTTTGTCCTCATGTTGAAGAGCAGGTGTGACCCTCATCCAATGCTGTAACTGAAAGGTCATGTCGCTCTGATGAGGAAAGCGAGTTTCTCTCTCTCTCTCGCTCACGAACAGCTGAGGTTGTTGGGGCATAAACAAGCATGTTTTCTGGCTTTTAATTAGCCGTGACTATTTTTTTCTCCAGCTGCTAAAAATGTCAAAATGTGAAACATTACAACTTTTAAAATCCTAAGAATTATTGGTTGCATCCTACAATATTTAATGTTTTAAAGAAGTGATTTTAAAATGTACAATTGCATCTACAACATGCAGTCCACATGTGTATAGAACCATTTTCATAGTTGTATGCAGGTCCCTGCAGCCTGTCTGAAGGATTTAAAACTCAACCCTGTGTTTTGAAGTGCTCAAATTCTGAGTGGGTACAAGTATGGGCTGTTTCAGAAAGCTCTGTGGTGCCTGTCGGTGTGGTCATTGTTTTCGATTGGCTCATTAAAGCATAATTAAGATGAAAGCAGCCAATCAAACACAACGATGACTCTCACTTTAAGATCAACTTGAAATTTTTATGACTTCTCTTTCAATACTGTTCCTACCTGTGTGCTCAGAACATATCCATCTCTAGAGGGCTGGTGAAGGCAGCATTTCAGCCCTCGAGAGCCTGTGTGTTGTACAGCAGGTAAATGATTATAGATTTTAGTGTCTGGACTCAGATTTAGCCAATTACAGCTGAGGCAGTGAGCTCAAATGAGAATCACTGTTAGCTTAAAACGTGTGAAACAACATTTACTGTTTTCGTTCAATGAATTCAAACTGAATGCTGATGTTTTTAAGAGGGTATTTGGCTTAAACTGACGTTTGTAGCATCACTTATATGTGTGATATTATGACACAATATTTTTTCCAAAGCATTTAGGTTATACATTTATCAGTATGTGTTCCTGGGAATCGAACCCACAAACTATTGCATTGCTCGGCCCACTGAGCAACAGGAACACATACTGATAAATGTATAACCTAAATGCTTTGGAAAAAATATTATGTTATAATATCACAAGTGTTGTGAACTATAGTAAACCTCTGTTTATGTTGTTTTTTGTTTCAGAATGTCAACTTGGCATCACAGTTAGATGTTTAATGTGACAGTGAAACGGTAAATTGGATGAAGCACATCTAATGGGATTTTATTTTCTTCCCCAATAGGTAAATGGAACGGAAATTGAATATGAGTTTGAAGAGATTACATTAGAGAGGGTAAGTGTCTCTCGCTCAGCATGTCTCTCTCTCACACACACACACACACACACACACATGCATGGTTATGTTCTTTAGGTGTCACCCAGTGCACTGTAGCACGTTTATCGCTCATGTGAAGTCGTACACGATGTGTGTACATCTGGAAACACAATCGCTCACAGCTTGACATGTGAGTATGCTATAGAAATGAAGGCACCAACACGACCTGTGGTGAAATTAAATAGCTTGGAATTAGAAATAGTCTTTTTATTAAATGATGATTAGATGTCTCAAGAGCCGACCAAAATGTCAACAGTTTCTTAAACCATCTATTGACAAAATTGCAGTTATAATTGAGGCATTATAATGTGTTGCATGAGCAGCTGACATAGAGTGTTGTGTCACAGGGTCATTTTTTGAGATTCTTGTCAAATTATTCATGCAGTTTTTATGGCCTCTTTTTAATTGAGAGACTGCATGGAATATTTATTCTGTTTTAAAATGTATTTGTCACGCTGCAAGACAAATGCAGAAAAGCGAAAGGATTATTAAACATGTAGAAACCTTTTAAAAACAAACCCTGAAATATTTACATTCCAATTTATTATTTTTAGCATGAAAAATAATAAATCATGAAAAGAACATTTCGCATGAAAAGGTTAATGGACCACCCACAGATTAATAATACTCACAAATTCAAATGCACACTTTTAAAGAGAATAATGCATTAAAACACACACACACACACAGATAATAATTGTGTAATGTTCATGTATACTTAAACACATGTATTTTCATGCATATATGTTGTGCTTTAGGTCTATCTTTATAATGCACTTGTGCACAAACATCACAGGGGTCTTTTAATTGGGTCACTGTAGTTGCTTTATTTGTAAGTGAAAGTCTGGAGTGAACAGTACAGGCAGAGGGAATTAGGCAGCAGATGACGTTCTGGCAGTCGCAATCGGATCCACATGACTAGACACAGAACACGGACAATAGCAAAGGTCAAGCAGAGCTGAGGGAGCACAGATCTGTCAGTCTTTGGAGGCGAGAGGCTGTGTGTGTTTTAGGGTCTCTGCAGACTGAACTGAGATTACTATAACTATAAAACCGGATAAAAGTCAAGGTGATACAGTTACTCTGCTGCTGAGGGCTGACCTGTTATTCTCTCTCTCTCTCTCTCTCTCTCTCTCTCTCTCTCTAACTCTAACTGACTTGGTTTCTACCATGTGGTTACTTTAAAGTCATCCCATAATTCTGATATATTTTTTTTTGTTGTCTTTGTTGTACATTTAGTTTGAGTTCCATCTATTTATCTATACATAGAAGATACAACTGTAGCATTGAATTGAAAAAAATGTGTGAAAATTCCTTTAATTCTATCTATAAAAATACTGATTTTTACTGAACAATGAAAACCTGTTTTATGTTTGAATTCTGTCAGATTTAAATGTCAATTATAGTACATTTTGTAGTTCAATGTTCGAATATGTCATTTACGATGTTTCATTGGATAAGCAGTTCATTGCCTCATTAAAGATGCTAAGTACAGCCATTTTACTAAAAGTCAATGTCATAATCACGTCACTTTATAAAATTATCTCCGGTAGCAAGTTTGTTTCTATTTATGATAACAGTTAAATATGGCTCTAGACCCAAGTGCCGCAAGTTTGCATTGCTCAGAGGCGCATGGCTTGCCAAACTGTACACAACGTTGAGTCACGGAGAATCAAGTTCACCAAACAATCAAGTTCATAAACCGTGCACAAACAGGAAGTGACATCACTAGTATTGTCTCTGATGACTGATAATCTTTCATGTGTCTTCAGGGTAACTCTGGACTGGGGTTCAGTATAGCAGGGGGCACAGATAACCCTCACATTGGCGATGATCCTGGCATCTTCATCACAAAGATCATCCCTGGAGGAGCGGCGGCAGAAGATGGCAGGCTCAGGTAGGCTGGACTGCATAAACACATATGTTATCTATACAAGGTTTAAAGCAAATGTTTAAATACAAATGACACAGGTTATTTAATACATGTTCTTGAGTTTTGCAACATTTTGTGGTGAACATTATTACAAAGACAATGTTTTTTAATCTTACAGCGATATCTATGCTACTCTATGAAGTTGTATTGTCCTCAGTTTTCTTCGTATTTTCTTTGTTTTTCCTCAGTTTTCATTCTCAAAATGTACTTCACAATCCAATCAAATTGCAATTATTAAAATGTTGTTTGTTTTGATGCATTGATGGATTGTTAGAGGAAATCAAATGGACGTTATGATCTTACAGCAGTTGTTTTCTGGACATGCGGCTTATTGCTGTTGCTTCACAGAGCAATTCTCTCTGTTTCTCTCTTCCTCTCTCTCTCTCATCCTCTCTCGTCCTCTTTTCCTCCCCATCTATATCTCTCTGTGCTGTAAATGATTGAAGCTGGCTGTTCATTACAGTCCTAATGTCTCTCTGGAGAGCTGAAGTACCTTAAGTTTTGTGCTGACCGCCGCATGCTCTGACCGGCAGGCACTTTAAAAAATTTACCATCCGCCAGCTCTGAGGTAAAGTGTGTGTATGCAACGAACAGCCCTGACCAATTGACTTTCAGGTCTTGCCAATATACATTTTAATTTAGAAGCATTTATTTTATGAAATAGTCAGTCATTTAGTTACTACAGCAGAGAGATCAAATGTTTTTTTTTTGGTTGCTTCTCAGATTTTTCTCAAATCTCCTCTTTGGTTTCAGATGTGATCTCGGTTATGCCTCAAAATGTCTCATTTGCCAAGAAACCAAAGTCTACTATTAAACTCAAACACTTTAAATCCTGATGGGTAGAGCATTGTGTAAATGTGTATAAACACAAAAAATGTTCCTCAGAACAGGTTGAAGGGAGTTTAATTGATAAGCAATGAGCTGCACTGATTCTATTTGTGGCCGGATGGGTGTGTTGGAGACTCAGGACCAATCAGAAGTTGATTGAGAGGGCTGTTTTATTAGCGGGGGGCATAATTAGATTGCACTGGAGCGACAGAAGGTCTTCCTGTGTTTTGTATGCAGACGCGTGTGCGTGTCGCTCTGAACAGCAGCTGCATGTGACAGCCCTGCCTGAACCTCCTGTCTCATTCTGCTCCATGTCTTCATGGCTCTTTAAATCTTATTTCTTTAAATCTATATTCCTTCTCATTCAGTTCTGTGAGGACCACAGGAGTATCTTGTTCCCTTGGTGTTTATCTAAGGGGCAAATTCACCAACATTTATGCCTATCGTGTTCAGTGCATAAACCCGCTTATTATTTACCAAGGTGCGTAAGGCAGGTGCATAATGAGCTAAAAAAGCTACACTGGTTGTTAAAATCATTGTTATTTCTTTTAGCACAAAGACTCCTGGGTATTATGCAAATTAGTCTTGTTATAGATTGGACCTCTGCAACCTGTTATTCTGAACCAAATTCTGTTCCTCATTTGCATAAATCTTTTAGTGAATCAGAGGCTAAATTAATACAAATTTCTGCTTTGAAATAAACAACTTTATCAGTGTGCTGCTTAGCAGTTATTAATCATTTCTAGTAATTTTCCAGTTGAGTCTTTTGTGCTATCTTAACATCTCTCTTTCTATCGTTCTCTCTCTCTTTCCATTCCTTTCCATTCTTTGTTCTCTCTCTTAAAAGAGTAAGACACTTTGAGCGCTTACCAGTACGCTGGGATAGATTTATTGTGAGTTGGAGGTGAGCAGCTTTTACAGAAGCAATTACATTGTGTGGTGATTTTTTTCGCTTTACCCTTGTGTGACTTTGGGAATGCTGGAAGCAGAACGAGCGTCTGATACGTCACGCAATTAATTGAATTAAAGATTCCAAGAATTAAAGACTTTAGGAGCAGAGTAACACACTTAAGATTCTGGTTTAGATGTAGGACGTGACATAACTGTTAATTTATTTATGTATTCAGTCTTTTTTGGCTGATCAAAATCTACATTTTTATCATACGGTCAATTTACAGTGTAAAGATGTTTTATATTTTATATAATTACATAATTGTTTAACCAAATTCTTTAAAATGAGTCTTTAAAGCAGTTTTAAGAGTCGTTTCAGTGTGTAAGGTATTGCTATTGAAATATATATGAAAAACATCCTTATATAAACATGAATATAGCGTATATCGCCCACTACTATTACCCATGATCCTCTTGTTTGCCACAGCTGTTCTTGTTGTCTGTAGTGTGTGTTGTGTATAAAGACTCTCACTGCTCCACTTTGGTGTACTTGGACTCATGAAGTACTTTTCTGCAGACTAACTTCAGTTGTTCAGCATTATGTGGTTCTATAGTGATTTGCACGTATACACACACACGCGTGTGAGGGTGCGACACACATGTTTGCGAAGTCTCAGCTGCTCTGTGTGAACACGCCCCAGGAGATGACTGTCCTTGGACCACAGGCTGCCATGATCTGGAACTCGGAGGGTTCAACGTGCACCGAGGACTTCAGGAAACTAATTCCACTCTTTTCTGTTCCTACAGAGTGAACGACTGCATTTTGCGTGTGAATGATGCAGATGTGTCGGAGGTGTCTCACAGTAAAGCGGTGGAGGCGCTGAAAGCGGCTGGATCGATTGTGCGACTCTACGTCCGCAGGAGGAGACCGATGCTGGAGACCATCACCGAAATCAAACTCATAAAAGGACCAAAAGGTTTCGAATTTTGCAATTACTGTGAAACCCATCTGTCACCCGAATGGTTGGTTGCAGTTGTTTTCAACTGCTGGTGTAATAGAAAAAGTTTCAAAAGGTTGTACAGTACAGCTAATATACTGTATGTTACAGGATCAAAATAGCTTCTAAAATTTGTACCTTAAAATCTGTTACATTCAGATAAATTACATGCATTACATTCAAAATAATTTGCTAGCAAGTGATAATACATTGTAACATTCTTATGTTTGGAGGTGGGTGACACTGTATATTAGGTATAAGGTGTGCAAGCAGCGTGCTAAGCATTCTGGGTAATTTTGGAGTTATACATACATACATAATTGCCTTAGCCACAAACTGCCTCTTAAACAAAAACAAACCTGCAATAAGTGCCTTTTTTTAATGAGCAATGCAACATGTTCTTTTACATGTTAACATTCCCCAATACTGCTTGTGTGTGCACTGATACTGTCATAAAGACAATGGAAAAACAAAACAGAATTTAAAAGTCAAAATTGTGTTGTTGGCTTTAGTGATTCTGTTAGCTGTTGTTTGGGTGGGGCAATAAACAGTTTTATCCTGAGAAACACAAGCATCGTTGATGCATTATTTAAAGTGCAGAGAGGAAGACACGTCGCGCACACACACACACAGCGGCTCTTGCGCAAATTTGGGGGAAGAGCTTTGGGCGACATGCACGCTCCAAATCCAAAACACCATTAACACACTCCACAACACTTATTCTCTCCTCTAGGGGACTGAGAAGTAGGTAATGTTGCAGGAAAGTGCACAGATTTCAGTTTGAAAGATTGTTTTGAGTTTGTAGAAGTCAATGAATGAGTGTTTTTTAAAACTCTTTAGGGCCATTTGTGTCCCTTAAAACGAGCACATTTGCTAGTTTGTCTACTAACTGTGTGTGTTAACTGCCTTACAGGAGAATTTCCATTAGTGTCATTTCCATCACAGCTCAAATGATCATTCATTCTGGAAGTGACATTTATTGGAATAAAACTCCTTTGTACTTGTAAGGCATGTTGGTTATAGATGTTAAACTACACTGTCTGTAGTTTAGGAAACAGGCAGATAGCATCTCAGTATAGTGTGGATTTTGGTGAGGGAATGAGGTGAGTTTGGGATGATAAATTAGAGGAAGAGTTTAGCTGTCACTGTGTCTAAAGGGACTCGGCTCACTGCTTTGCTATGTCCTTAAATTCCCGCAGGGCTTGGCTTCAGTATTGCAGGTGGTGTGGGCAACCAGCACATCCCTGGAGATAACAGCATTTATGTCACCAAAATCATTGATGGGGGTGCAGCACAGAAGGACTGCAGGTTGCAGGTTGGGGACAGACTGCTAATGGTAAGTCACACTGACCCTCGCCCTACAAATAATCCCAATAGGGTGATCAGGAATTGGGTGTTGTTTGGAATAGCTGTTTGTAATGTTAAAATACCTTCATATATTCATCCCAGTGAACAGAACCAGCCATATAGACATTGATTTTAACACCACATCCATGATGAAACAGGATAATTACATTCCTGAAGTTTCGCTTGAGTGTCAGCGTCAACCCCCTTCGCTTTTAATCCACGGGGGTTGTTAAACTCTTTTAAGGCTGAGTTTGATTTAATTAGCAGGATCAGCGCTGTGTGTAATCCACTGGGCAGGACGCATTTGGCATCTCTGATTCGCCATTGACCAGTAGAGCGTAACCGCTTACGCAACGCCGGATTCCCCACTTACTAAGACTTGTGTCTCTCTCTCTCTTCCTCTCTCGCCCAGGTGAATAACTACACTCTAGAAGAGGTGACCCATGAAGAGGCAGTGGCCATACTGAAGAACACATCAGATGTTGTATACCTGAAGGTTGGGAAGCCCACTAATGTCTATCTGTCAGACCCCTATGGGCCGCCTGATATCACACACTGTGAGTTATTCTTATAATGTTTATTCCATAAAATGTGATAGATAATTATGTGGTGTATATACAGAATAATACTTTAGATATTGGATACTGAATTGTTGTGTCTTATGTGAAGTTTTGGAAATGAAACATTAGTTGTGCTGTGGTAACATAATCATTCTCCCTCTTTTCTTCTCTCTCTCTAGCATTCTCACCCGCAATGGAAAATCACATCTCTTCCCCCGGTAATAACGGCACTCTGGAATATAAGTCCAGTCTTCCGCCCATCTCCCCCGGCCGATATTCCCCCCTCCCCAAGCACTTGCTGGGGGAAGAGGACATTAACAGGTTGGATGGTTTTTCCTTCCTACGGTAATTTCCTCCCTCTCTACCAGACGCACTGCCCACAGGTAGACCGTGTGTACCCCTCCCTCCGTGTATAGCCCCTCCCTCTGTGTATCCTGTGGAAAATCCAAAAGACAATCGATAAACATCATAGTGATGAGATTGTTTTGGGATTTTTAGCCCCTGCCCAATTTTTCCCTCTTGTTAGTTCTGTACTGTTTGTTTACTGTTATTTGTTACAGTCCTGCTTAAATGTGTTATGAATTCATATTTATATAAGTTTAAGTATATTTATATTATAATAATTTATATTATAATATAAGTTTATGTATATAAGTGTATAAATAATTGTGTATTTATATAATTTTATTTATATAACTTATATAAATATGTGAAATATAAGTAAAATAAGTGTATTTATATAATATTAAACATGGCCTATTGCTATTAAAACATGTGACATAAACCCTATCTAGACACCTAAACCCCTAAATCACTATAATACAATAGATTATTTGGTAATGGGCTTTTTATACACAGCGGGACACCATTGAATAACAGTGTCAAACGATCCATTGGACACAGATGAGTCTCAAAGATCAGTGATGATATCAGTGCAGGCAGACAGTGTGAAGTTGTGTTAGGGGTGTTTTTGAGGGAGAGCATATGTTCAGGTCCACAGGGCTGGAGATGTGCTTGGTTCACTGCAACGCAACCTGAACCTCAGAGTGATGTGAATACTAAGCGTCTTTCCTGGAGCTTTCCAGAAAAGAATCGCTGTTTAAACTAAAGCACACAGCCAGAACTGAATCAAAGAGTACTTGAACTTCTAAAGAACTGTCAAGTCAGAAAAGACAACCAAGAATAGCAGAGACCTTCAGATCTGAACTGCAGTGAAGTCTTCAGTTTTGCTTAGCTTGTCTCTGTGTCTTTCTGCTGACTGATGGCTTGTTTGTGTGCCCTGTGGTTGTTTGGGGCTGTGGAGCGTCAGTATGACTGTTTATTTGAGGGTACTGCTGGAGAGTGTTTGAGGCTATTATGTGTTGGACATTTTTGGAGTATAAGAAATTTCTCAGAATCCA
>JBAJNP010000016.1:0-79428 GCA_036877545.1 Yasuhikotakia modesta
ATTAAATTCCATCATCATACATTACAGGCGGTCTAAATTATTCAAATCAATGCCATTACAAACAAATCACTTACATAAGGATTTGAATTTAAATTAAGTATATTGTACCTATATTAAATTATTCCAACTATAAAGTATTACCTTAAGTAGTTTTATAGCATTGCTGTTATCAAATTTAGGTAAATGTTCAAAAAACCAAGAGACACCCATTGACATGCACACCTTCATTATTCTGTGAAGAGATTTCAACAAACAAAATAAACAGTAATAAACAAACACATACATATACAATACAGCATTATCACCCCAACAAGATTTAAAAGGTTACATTAATTGTTATTTAAATGTGCAAATCAAAATGCCAATTGCTTTTAAAACAATTTCCTTATTCTAAACACACAAGATTTCTGATCTGAAAGATAAAAAATATTACTGTAACATTATGAAAGACTGCAGACACAAACTGCTTTGTGAAACTGTACGAATGAAACTACATTTTCGTACGAATGAAACTACATTTTCAACGAATGAAACTACAAAAGCTGAGTAAAATCGCAACCCTTTATTTAATACATTACCTCTGCCGCACACATTTTAGGTACATCAGGTTGGCTAGAATCACCAAAGGAACCGCAGCAACCAAACAAAATCCAGCCAACATCCCCTCTATAAAGTTCAGAAACACAAGAGGTGATACTGTAATACTTTACTAATGCCTGTGTCAGTGACTGTACAAACACCGCATGAATATTGTTCAGTTTCCTAGTGTGTGCACTGCATGTACCCCACACACTTATTCTAACTCTAACCCTTGACTTGACATGTTGCTATATTGTACATGTAACTAAATGTGTACTAGTTAATTGCATACTTCATATAAATAACAGTAGTGTATATCCCAGATAGATATGTTACCACTGTGTCTTGTGACAGATATTCTAAACCTTTTTCTCTGTGGTGCAGGTAATCATCTGAAATGAAACTTTCAGGTGTTTTGCTTTGGCATTTAAGTATACACACAGTCTTCGTTTCTAAAGACAGCTTTGTTTCAAAGACCTTTAAATCTTTCATCAAATTACCTGTTGTGATCTCTGACACATGTCGATATGCTTTAAACACCTTCTCACAGGTAAAACCAATGTTAAAATAACAGGTGGCTCTTCCTTTGGGTCCTTCACCTGCAGAATTCCAGGCAGAGACCAGGACATCAAAACTTTCCTGTGGGTCCTGCAGCTCCCAGCTCAGGGATCTAGGAAAAATCAGGGTCGCTGCAAGCAGAATGCACACAAAACATGAAGAGATTTAATATTCCACACACAGTTGTATGTGGACTGTTCCTGTAGCTCAAAAGCACATGCGAACGATGCCAAAATCATGGTTTTGATTCCTGGGAAAAACATACCTGAAAAAAAGTACCTTAAATGCACTGTAAGTTACTTTGGATAAAATTTCCTGTTCGTCAGTTATCAATGCAATATAAGGACTCGTCTTCCTCACACTCAGTTCTTGACTTGAATAATGCTAGTAAATACAATGTATTTGGCTTCAGATTTAGGGAGCAAAAGAATAATTGGATAAAAAACACGAAGTTTAAAATGTTGCTTTTATTAAACAGGTTTACCAAATGACCAGGTCTTGAAGTAAAGGATTTGAGGATACAGTTTTTCACCGCATAACACACAGTCAAACTGATGTTAAATGCTCAACTGCTGCTGTTACTTTTCAGGGTGGGAATGTTTAACACCAGGGAAACTGTTATCTTTTTTCTTGTCACTTCTGCATTTTTGACAACGTATTTACACCTCAAGATATAAAATAAGCATTTTCTGGCCACTTTCTAACCAAGTTGCAAGTTCTGTTCCCTGTTTGTTAGTTGGTTAAAGAAGCTTTACAATGGAAAAGACACAAACATTTGCACATAGCCACACAGTCTTCCGTTGCTGCCTCTACTTCCTGTTATGCCTCAAGCCGCATGTTAAGAATAGCAGCTGGGTCGCATTTGCGTCAGCCTTATCTGTAGCTCTAAGAAGGCACAAAACATAACACAGAAGACAAGGCTAGTTAATTCTCTTTAGTAATGACTACTTCTGTATGCCAGGTTTTAATGAAACCATTCAGATAATAACACAGCTGTCAATGCATGACTACAGTAGAGTACCAGGCAGGAATAAACAGGGTGTACACATGCCCACTCATTTATAAACCGCAGTTTACTTTCTAATAGGTCTGCGCCACCACAAGTATTTTGTACATTTAGAAATTGAAAGTTACTGTCATCTGCTGTAGCTCTGGAACTGTGGGGCCCATTAACAAATACTTCTCAGTTTCATTTCAGTGTGAGCCTACTGATTTATTTTTTTCCACCACACATATGTTTAGATTTATAATTGTGAAGTATTATATCAACACATATGTGACAATGTCTTCCAAAATGTGCTGTAGATCTAGGTAAAGTTTCTAGTTAAAGTTACTTAAATCTAGTTAAAGTTTTATTCAAGTTTTATTTTATTTTTACCTGCTTAAATTTAAAATTTACCTGCTTTTTTTTAAAACTGTCAAAGCAACACCTGCCAACATAATGTGTTTGACCCAATGCAAATGCAACTATAATTTACTTAGGGATTTTAAATGTAACAAGATTCAAAACTGAAAGTAGTCCCCATGTAAGGTGCTTCTATCACAGTTTAACCAGCTTATTTACATAAACATGTTTGCGCTATACGCTCAGAAAAGACGGCCTTCATCATTTTCAGACGAGTAGAGTAGAGGAGTGGGGGTTACTGGAAGAGGACATAAACACTTTCAGTAAATGGTGGAAAACCCTGTCGTCAAACTGTGGGTGGGACAGTGATGAGTGTCAGACTGCAGACAGGTGGAGTCTTTCCACTTGCTAAATTAAATAAGGTGCACTTGGGGGATCATTGTGAAGATAAAGTTTCCCCCGACACAACCCCCCCACCCACCCCCAAAAACAAAGTGAACTAATTTGTGCTCAGCATTAGGATAAGAACCTAAATTTTGTGAACATTCACAATTGTTTGTGAACAATAAAGGGTACAGCAATATCAGAGCACCAGGTTATTTCACAAAGACTTCATGTACTGAACTGAAAATGTACATTTTGCACTTTAAATCTTATGGAAAATAGTCAATGTAAACCCACTGCATTAGAATCACACTACTCCCCCAGTCCCATAAACACACACAAAAAACAAAAACCGCAAAAGCCCAACACACACAAACAACTGATTACTCACTGTTGTAAATGAGTGTGTTGTCTCTGTGTCTCTTAAAGTAAATGGTATAGTTTGTGATAAATCCCCTCTGTTCTTCTTCTTCTAGTTCCTTCCATTGGATTAGTATGTGTTTTTCCCACACTGGTGTAATGAAAACATCTGGACCAATTAATGGCTCTGACAAAACAGGAAAATATTAAAGTTGCATTAAAAAAATTACAAAATTCTCTACCATAGTCTTCTTATGGTAATTTCCTTATTTGCTATGCAACAACAATATATGGCCTGACATTTATGAAAAATATCCTTGTTTTGTACTCTGCCCTCACTTAATTTTTACTTCATGTTTTTTTCCTTATAGCTACAGAAAAATGTAATGATATTAATTTAGTTTGGTCAGTGATATGGTCAGAATTTTAAAATAGTTATACTAATTTAAAGTGGTTTAAAATGAAACAATGAAACAACCATACAAAACCAGATATAATCAAAAATACACATTTTGACTCAAAACCTTACAGTTACAAATACACACCCCTTGTGACAACTTCTGTGTGATACAACTTTATTTTTATTCCTATATACCCTTATAAACTTACTTTCTTCTTTTGAATAAACTCGAACAAATACAGGGTCTGCAACCCCACTGGTTTCTATAATATACAATGAAACGGTATACAAGACACCAGGTTGCATACCTGAAAGTACAGTTTCAGAAAATTATATCATCATATCATAATAAAAATATATTTATGATTTGCACATGCAGCAATGGATTTGCTGATTTTAAAATAATTCTTACTTTCTAGTAATGTATGATTGTAGTCTTTTCCTAATCGCTTCCAGTGTAAATGTGCAGGGCTCTGTTGCCACTGGACTACAAAACCTAAAATTCCTTCCACATTCTGACTGTAACGAGACACGTCCCAAGATAGACGCACACTGCCCCCTGGTGCCGAAACTACACTTGTTGTGATTGTGGCTGTTTTGCCTGTAATAAACATGCATAAAAAATACTAACATGTAGATTATGTCAAAGAGATATGTCACTATTTGCATTATTAAAACAACTGTGTATAAACCTTTCTATATATATCTAAAATGTTTTTGTTTATTTCAATATTTCTGTTTAAAATGATTTAATTCAGGAATTAATGTTCCAAATTAGAGAACAAATCTCGAGTACAGAGAGTAAATTCTCACCTGTATTTATCAAGTTTACGGGCGCTGACGGGGAGGAGCCAAATGACGTAACTGCGCTGACGTTAATCTCTGTTACCTCAAGGGGGAGCTGAAGTGCGTGATGAGTGACGTGAACCGAGCAGTTCACTTCATAGATGTTGTCTTTTTCTTTATAAGATAACTTATATCGCAACAAATCTCCTGTGTGTTTATCTGATTTATAGGGCTGAAATATACAGGAGACGCAGCTTGAGATCATGTCTTGTTATAGCATCATTTATTTGATTTTGCACTAATAGGAATTTTACCTTATTCCAAGTATGGACATGGGCAGACACTATCTTTTGTGCAAACTTTATGTCGATTGTAACCATGACCATACAGCCCAGATTAACAAACCCAAAAAAATTCTAGATGTTTTATTAGTGCATTATTTTGAAATAATAGTTACAACTTTCTCTTCACAATGTATTTCATGTGCAGTATTTACACTGAAATCAATAACCTTATTTATAAAAGCAGATGATGTCCAATACATAATGATATTACCTTCCACAACACTGTCACATCCTGAAGTTCATGCAGAGTGGTGTTCTGGATTATTCTCCACACATCAGGTTTGCGTAAGGGTGCTAGGATACAGCATTCAATACATTATGGAAATAATTACCAATGCCAATGAGATATAGCTAAACATTTTGAATACCTATATATAACGTTGTAGGCTTTTTATGAAAGATTGAAATGACATTCATAAAACAACACATCTGATATGTCATGTTTTCAGATTTGCTAAGGAACCCAAATGATTTATGAATGCATAGCTGATTTTACCTTTTCCAGGGGTGGTTACATTGAAAGGGTGGCTCCACATACTGCACTTCTCTGAGGTGGTACACACTCTGAGCTCCAACTGATAGAACGTCAAGGGTTCTAATGTTCCCTGCATCAGAATGTGTCCGGCTTGAAAGTCTGCCACTCTTCCCAGCCCCTGATTGGTTTCAAAAGCATAACTCATTGTAAGAGCTAATCTTAAACAAAACATTGCTTCTTTTCATGAATTAAGTGTGTTAAGCATGTTGTTGTCTTGTTGTTGAGAAGATGTTTGACTCTCACCCAGTTCTGAGTTTTGTGTGGTTTTCTGAACCTTACGCTTGGTTTCAGTGAATCATCTGAGTTCTTCAAGTGAATCATAGGACAAAACGAACCAGGTTTAAATACGACCTTTGTTATCTCTGGAGTGCTTGGAATCACTAAACAAGAACAAAATGTTCAATAATTTAAAAGGCCAATAGTTGAATAGAGAATATTGGTTAATGTAAAGTCTTCAGAAATGGGTAAATGTGTGTAATTATTTTACCACTGTCCATAACTGAGAAAGTGAAAGTTGACTCAGCCTTTCCTAACGCATTATGACCTTTCACATGGACTTTGTATGTCATGGTCTCATTAAACACAGATCGTGGAATAGAGACATGACCGTCCTTCAGTTCATACTGAAGGATCTGAGATGTCTTTTCACTTCAAATGGGAGAAGGAATTTCAATAATAATTTAAATAAAAAAAAAATCAATAATGGCAATAACAAGATGACCTTGATATTACTGTCTGGTTTAGGAATTCTTTACAGAATTCACATTTCAAGCAATCACAATTACATAGGTATGAAAGGTTTACTTACTGCTCAAATGTTGCTGTGTAGTTTGTTAATAAATATGTCTCAGCTGTGACTGCTATAGAGCAGCTGACAAACTCTGAAAGTCTATGTGTGATGCAGCTGAATTTTGTTGGTTTCAATGGTGGATCTAAAACATAAAAAATTAATTCTAATTACAGCAATTTCAGCAACAGCTAGAGATTCATTATCAAAATTGTTATCGAAGATAGAAACTCAGTAACACCTTGTATAAAAAATGAATTAATATTGCATTAATAATACTACATTATACTACATTTGTCATTTAAATGTCTTAAATCTTTAGATATATTTATTTCAAAGTATATTGAGTACAGAAGCTTAAGGTCTCAGTCATAAGAGTAATATAAACATTGTTTTACTTTATTGATCTGTTAATCATTAATATTTATGAACTTACAGCCAGCCATAAGATCTTTTCCACAAACAATGTGCCAGTTGTTATTCTCTTTCACTTTGCAGACAACCCAGGATTTGGGCTCATTGATAAATATCTCTGTTTTTATAACAGAGCAATTTGTTTCTTTGAAAACTGTCTTTCCATTGTAGATTATTATAAATTGTCTGCCACAGCGTTTAGTGTCTGATTGGCACTGTACAGACAAGTTTGTTCCCAAACGGATGATGTCCGATTCTACTATCAGCATTCCAGAACAGGCAATTCTATAGCCAACTAAAGCAGAGGGTGTCATTAAACCAAACAGCAGTAATAAATATGTGTCATCAAAGAATGTTCAAAACAACACCAGATAGGAGACAATACAATAATTAGAATATTATTACATAAATTGAAACATTTAATACTTACCACAGAAAGTGCAGTTGAAAAGAAAGATCATTTGGCAAACTCCAATGAAAAAATCCATTTCATACTTTTTTTGTTGCTGTATTATGTTGCCACATATTGTCCTGCATTTATGAATATTTATATATGATATATTTGTGAATCATACACTGCAGAAAAGATAAGAATGATCACAACCTGTGTAAGTAGTCTGTGTGAGTGCTACTTAACTTCACAAGCCTTAATCTTACATGTCGACCTTGTTTAATAAGCATTGTCTTCATCTTTGAAAGGGCAATGACCTACATTTGTGGTTTTAATACCTGTTCTGAAACTCTGAGAAACTGTTGTAACATTTAGGCACCCTACTTAACAAACCACCTTTTTTGTCAGCATTGATCCACACTTGTGGTCCAATGAGTGATAAAAAGCAAAAATATTTAAAGCAATGTAAATTGCTTTAAATATGCAATTTACATTGAAAACAGGTCTAAAATATAGCTCAAACTAATTCAATATAAAGGTGGCTGTAGAGCATTAACACAAAATAGTTACCTATGCTGTCTTCACGTGTACAGTACACATGTACAGCCCGTGTGAACACAACACCACAGAGCGCAGCCTTCCTGTCTGCCCCAGATTATTAGTTTTTTTAACATTTCCACCCTTATCTTCAAAGTATTTCTGGGGAAAACCAGTTGTGGTAATAGGTGAACTCAACATTCAGAGTAATTAAAAGAATATTCTATGATTATAATGTTCTATACTAATAACAACAATAGTAATAATGATGAAAAAATTTTGAAACTCCACAAACTCTGGAGACAGCTAATCTGTTATTGACCTGATATTGACATAAAGGTATGGAGACTGAAAAATGCTTAGAGTGAAGACTGAAAGTTTACAGTTTATGTAAAACTGGCACATAAACCACAGAAAAAGACACACCACAAGTCTTAAATAAAGAAATGGAATAAATAAATAAATAAAGAAAGCTGTAAATTTAAATTGTCACAATATTTTGCATTTGGATCATATTAAATATATTTAAATAGCTTTGAAACTATGCAGAGCCTCACACATATTGTCACTAGCAATCTTTACTTATATATCATATGATTATACATTCTTAAGATTTAAACATTTCTTTAAGAATGATCTTAAATAAATCATTAAAATGTGACTTTTGTTATATGAAATATCTTTCCATTTTAGGGTATTATTATAAGGACACATCTGGCCTATTTCTAAAGGGATGCAAACATTTTGCTTTACTCCTACAGATACAGCAACAAACCTTTTGATAGTAATTGCACACTTTTCATTATTACTTCACAGCCGGCTTGACTCATGTGGTCAATGGCATTAACAACACCCAATGATGAAATACCCATCATACAATCTCAAACAGTGTATAAAATATGCAGAGGTAAGTTGGCTTGCTGCAGTCACGTAAAATGCATGTTTATTACACAACATAAATGACTAGTAATACATATCAGGTAGCTCTGCATGTAGTGCCGTCATCTGCCACAAGCTGGCGACAGAGAGCGCCGTCGATTTCGCATGCAAATGAGGAGTGTCGTCACACAATACGTAGCTCGGTAAACATGGCGGAAGTTCAGCAGCGTCAACGTGGGGAGGAAGCGAGGCGTAGTGGTCAGAATGAAGCAATGTGAGCAAAGGAATGAACCGGCGGGGATGGCGGATCAGTCGCTAACGGTACTCGTCAAGCTTTTGGCCGCAGGCTTTTATGGGATCAGCTCTTTCCTCATAGTTGTAGTGAACAAAAGCGTTCTGACCAATTACAGGTAAAAGACTTTTGAAGTTCGTTACTTGATACTTTACAAACGCTGTAGATCAAGAATACTTGCCATAGTTGGCAACTTAGTTTGCTGCGTTATATATCTGGCGAGGAAGGGCTGCGATTTCAGGGGGCTTGTGTGGTACTGTCTGAACATGTATTTGGAGACAGAGGTTTTTTCACACAAACCTAATAAAATAAGCACAATGGTAATATTGTGTTTTTAGGCTGGTGTCAATGTAATACCACGAAGTGTAAATAACTGCGTTAATATGGTGATTATTTAATGTCAAATGCCACCATTTTACTATGGTACTGGAATTTTTTCCAGTAGTGACACAGCCTCAACTTTTACAACATTATCCTGAATTTGTCTGTTTATGTTTTTATTTATTTTGAAGGACAATATAAAATAGACCAGTTAGAAAATAAATGTATTTATTATGGACTATGTCAGAGATCACGTAGTGTTTATATATAATGTGTAACAAATATATATGAATGTAGTAAAAATAACTAGTCCTTAGTATTTGCTAAAATACAATCTTTTTAAACAGATTTCCGTCTTCAATATGTGTTGGCATTGGTCAGGTGGGTGTTGATAAAGGTTTTTATCATATTTTGATCAAAGTTTTGCTCTCTTAAACCACAAAGCGCCGTAAAGCGACATATTTGACATTCCTGTGCAGATGCTGGCAACAGTTGTAGTGTTACGGGTGGGAAAGGCCCTCCGGGTGATCACCTTCCCTGAGTTTGATAGTAGCATACCTAGAAAGGTAAGCAGTCCTGCCTCAATAAACTAATTCATTTAAATACTACTTGCTTATATCATCACGGGTTCTCATGGGTCTCTTTGATTTGTTTATATTGTGTGTATATGAAGTTTTTCCATGTGGAATCAATTAATCTGGAGTGCACAACTTTTCTAGATCAATTCTTGAAAAGCCATCCTTTTTGTTGATATGGGAAAACAATGCTGCTTTGTTTTTTTTCTGTGTTTTTCTGTGCCCTCACGTTTGCATTTTGCTTCATATCTACTTTTTTGTAATTACAGACATTTCCACTACCTCTTCTATTTGTAGGGAATCAAATAACAGGACTCTTTGGAACAAAAAGGCTCAAGTATGATTTACTACCCAATAGTACCTGTAATTAATCTCAATGATAAATCTACCATTAATTCCATTGCCTTCCAAGACTGTTAATTAATCTCTATTATCTAGTCTCTGCCTTACTAAGTCAATACTTTGCACTTCTTATTTCTAAAAGGTAGCATTGAATGGTGTGCATAACTAATAACTTGTTTCTTTAATTTAGCTTGCCAATGTTTACAGTATTGAGGAGGTTTTCTATTCTTTTTACTATGCTGGCGGAGGGTTTTTTGCTGAAGTAAGTAAAAGTTCACCAAGTCTAATTTCCAATCAATTTATGTTGATTTAATAATAATAATCCATGGTATTTTCAACTTTTCACAGGAAGAAATTCTCCCGACCAGTTCAGCTTACAGTATTTACCATGATTCTTGGAGCCTTTGTGGCTGCGAGGTAAATGCTTGCTTTATAAATGCTGTATAAGGAAGTACTAAGGAAGAATATTCTTATCATATCTGCATTGATTTAAAAACATAGATGTTTGATCAGTGTGCTTACATGTCTTGTGCAGCGCTGATTTGGCCTTTGATCTGCAAGGCTACGTGTTCATTTTAATGAATGATGTCTTAACTGCTGCCAATGGGGCTTTTGTGAAACAGAAACTTGACTCCAAGGTAAGAAAAGCCAAACGTTCATGCTGAAAATTCCTCCTAAAGACCTTGAGGCCTTCCTTAAGAAGCAGTTGTCTTAAGAAGAATGTAGTCTTCTAGCATGAGTAAACTTTCTCATGCTAGCTCTTCTCTTGACTGACATGACATTTAACCTTCGTTAATGGTGAAATATGCTAATTATTTGATGTTCAATGTCGTACAGAAACCTTTTAAACAAGCTAAAATAAACCAAGTCTGACAATCATCTGTTGAACTGATAAACTTGTGCCAAAATACTGAAATTAATAAGTTGCTCAAACCTGACATTAGCAAAAAATTAAGTTTGGAACCACCCTTTTAAAGCTTTAATAATATTGTCATTTGATCTTTGCATGCTGTTATTACATAAATTCATTTAGGAATGACCCCATCAGAACATACCTGTAGGCCACCAGTTGCTATACAAGACTTTATCTATGATCATTGTTTTTTGTTGTGTCTGTACAAAAGGAATACAGGTTATAAATACATGCACTGATGTTTAAAGCACTGGTCAGTTTGGTTATATTTAGCAGATATGCTTGAGTTTAAGATTAAATTAGATGGTGTTCAGCTGATGACCAGTTTGTGGCAACATGAGCAGTGTTTATAGCATGACCCTACTGATTTGGAATGTAAAGAGATCATTGGTTCTATATGAGGTGTCCTGGTACAGGCACAACTTAGCAGTTTTATGGCTGATGCATTATTTATTTTTAAGAATGTGAACTTCTCTCATAAAAAATGTATTTATCTAAAGCACAGACAACTTGAATGATAGAACCCAAAACGTTACAACCTGTTGGAGCTTATGTACAATCCCTAAACAAAACCTTTGGCTTCCTCCAGCTGTTTGCATGCCAGCTGGTTTACTGTTAGCATGAGAGCAGTTAGTGTGGAGGGAAGAGGGCGTTTATGGCTGTTTGTACCTGATTCGTCTCACTGGGTTTGTTTTTTCTGCCCTGCAGGAGCTGGGGAAGTACGGTCTGCTGTATTACAATGCGTTATTTATGATTCTTCCAACTCTACTTTTGGCACACGTCACAGGAGACATGGATAAGGTACAAGAGTTTTGTTTTTTAATGCAGAAAAACTCACAAAATGCAAATTAGTAACAATGTGCTCGTAAGTCTACAGTCCTGTTATTGCCATTATACAGCAGCATGAGAAAACACATTTTAATTTCAAAATGATGTCATAAATCTCCTAAATGGAAAAGTGGGTGAGCTTTAGAGCTATGCTTTAAAATGTAATATGATATTTTAGAATGAGTCTAGGTAGTAATGTTAAGTTATAAATGAGATGCTGTGTCTACACACCAGAAATTACCCTGGTACATGAGTCAGTCCTAAGGGGTCTATCTTTCAGCAAGACATTATAACTATAGATGATCTGGCAACGACACCCACCATCTGCTCAGCTGCAGTGAGCCTGCATTGCCACAGAACACACACACCCGCCATTAGCCAATTGGAATGGTTGTCATAAATTCCCTTGAAATCATAGCTGACTGACATGTGTGCCTGCTCCTGCCTGAGGAAATAATGAAGAAACCTTTTTGTGAAGAAATAGGAGTGATTTATTTTTGAGGGAAAAAAATTCTGTCCTACATCCTGGTCTTTTTGGGAAGCAGCGCGGGCACAAGGCTCGGTTGTTTGGAGGGTTAGAATGACAGGGCCCTGCTCCATGAATGTCTCATTTTATTTAGCTCGGTATGTTCACGAGGAGGCCCTAGTTTATTTGGCAGGCACTGCTTTAGGAAGCAGTGAGGACAGGAGCCAGTGTGTCTAATGCACAAAGCTGCCATTATACCAGACAGTAACTAGATGAGTGAACATAGTGACTTGTAAAGGTATGCTTTAAGTGAGGTAAAAAGTCTTGTTTTTTTCATCTTTTTTATACAGGTTTTGTGAGTGAGTTACTTTTGCCTGTTATGTGAATGCATATTTTGCAACCGAAGCATGTTGCTTGGTTTAAATCCATATCTGTCTCAGCTGTGTGACATCTTGACAGATATCTTGTACAACCTGTTTAGTAACTGGGGTTATGCAGTGATTACTTATAAAGCAAAACTTATTCTTTTTACTTGTCTACCTTTTTCTTATTTAGTGACAGTTTCCCATGATTCCTTTGTGTTTGACTAATCATCCTCTATTTTTTCCTTTAGGCTTTTGATTATGAAGGCTGGTCAGACATGCTATTTGTAGGTCAATTTATCCTTTCGTGTATAATGGGGTAAGTTAAAACTTGAAACTTTTAACAATCTGGTAATTACAAAAGCTTATGCATGTTTATATATTATTTTTGCATGGTTTACTCCTGTTTAAAGAGATGAAGAGATTAGTCAGCATTATTTTAGTGTGAGATGTCAGTTAATGACCATGTCTTTATTCAGACTCTTGTTTTTATATTTGTAGGTTTGTTTTGATGTATTCCACAGTTCTCTGCACCCAGTATAACTCCGCTCTAACTACTACCATCGTCGGATGCCTAAAAGTATGAATTTTTGTTTCTTGGTACACATGAAGACCAGGTTTGTCTCGTCTATTATATTAACGTATTTTCTGTCTCTGCAGAATATATTAGTGACATACATTGGAATGGTGTTTGGAGGGGATTACATTTTCTCGTGGACAAACTTCATTGGTCTTAACATCAGGTATGAAGTAAATTCTGCTCAAAGTGGAAACAGATGGGATGTACGGAAGTAGCTTGAAGCTAATGATCTGAACGCCTTGTTTTGCAGTATTGCTGGCAGTCTGGTGTATTCGTACATTACCTTCACAGAGGAGCAGACCATCAAACAAAGCGAGAACGGCAATAAACTGGAGGTCAAAGGGAAAGTGGCAGTATGACCCGACCTGCGTAAAAACACTTTCAAGATACACAGAACTGTGTCTGTTTGTTTTTTTGCAAGCAGTCAGTGAAATCACTCCTGGTGGGTCTTTTTGTAATGACTGTGAACGACATTGTCTCAAATGAAACGTGCAGTTTTAACATACTGCAATTAGTATTCACTCCTATGAAGTAATTATGCTGTCTTGTTAGAATGTTTTTGGTACTAGTTTGTGTCCTAAGCTGTTTCTCAAGTCACTTTCCCAGGACTTGCTGGGAACTGCTGTTGCCACATTGTTGAAACACCAGTTGAATTGCCTATTGAAGAATACTTTTAATTAGCTGGTATAGCTGTTATTTATTTCATGGGAGTTTTTTTTAGATTTTAGTACTGTTTGTGTTTTTTTTAGTTATAAAAAGGGCAATTTTTTTGCTATGTTGTTGTACGACTTTGTACAGTTCTGGTACCTTGTTACAACTTGAAATTTTATTTGTTTTATCCTTAAAAGTTACGATGTTCATTCAAAACCTGAGTGATAAGCAAGAAAGTGTTTGGAGTATGTAAAACAAGGTGTGTGTGTACAACGCTGTGTACAAAGTGATTTGTATCTTTTGATAAGCTTTAAAGCCAACATTTCATAGCATCCACAGTTACAAAATGTGTTACTATAAATTGACATGTCACTTTCACTTTACCTAAAATGTTTCAGATTTTTTCATTTGTACTAGTATGCAGTAACTTCATTTGTTTAGTATTGGAGTCATGGTTTATTATAAAGACAAATAATGTAGTAATTGCACTTTAACAGGTTTTCTCAGTTTTGTCAATTTATATTTAGTATTTTTGCAAGAACGGTAATACAAAGTACAAATTCAGTATTGATTTGTCCACAGTTGAATGTGGTTATATTTGGAATTAGTCACAGAATGTCTCCGATATTTAGTTTGAGGTTGGTATTTTTCTAAAATGCTAGTATAATAATATTAAAGTTACAGTAATTGCTTATGCTATACATGTTATTATATATGTTAAATACATAGAAAACCAAATGTATTTTTGGATTATTGAATGAATGTCTGTTCTCATTCATATATGGCATTTTCAGAACAACTTATTATCTTAGTGATTAGAAGTGGTCATTATACTGATGTGTTTTTGAGAAGGTACTGTTACTGCAAATGTGTTTTAAATAAGTATTCAATTTTTACTTCTTACTGCTTGAATTTTGTTCATGTTTTTATTCAGTTGGTAAAACACCTGTTTTCCATGTAAACAAGCTCAGTGATTGTATCAGTGAAAAAAACAGAAATTATTTTTAACATTTAAAATACCTCAACTCCATGATGTGTAGTTGTGTCCTTTGCATTTCATTTTCTGAAACATTTGTTAATCAGAATAAACAAACTTCATTTTTCATACTGCTGTGTTTTTTAAACTAATTTTAGCAACTTCAAAAGTCTAATGAAAAATAATATTAGGACAAGCTTTGTCAATATGATCAAATGTGGAAATAAATATTGGGGCTATTAACTATATTTCTTTGCATAAATAAAGAAAATGTTAAACGTTCCTTTAAAGAAAAAAAAAACGTTTAAAACAGTTCAAAGTCTTGTACAGTACAGTACAATACAGTACTTACACAGGCATCTGTACCCAAATAAATTGGATTATAATATTTGTCATGTCTGGGTTTCGTGGTGCGACTTTTATTTTGTAATACTTGCTAGTAGTAGTGAAGCTCTGCTTTTATGCATAATTAAACATTATCGCCAGCTTCACACACTGTACTGCAACTATGGCGGAGGTGAGAAATGTCACAAATTAAAGCAAATAACACATTTGAACAGTCAAAGCAATATTTTTATTATTTTTATTTTCGTTTATAATTTTAAATGTTTAATTTTAAATGTGTTTTGCAACATTCAGCTCCGCATAATTAGTAAACAGGTTAGCGCGCCCAATTTAAATGTTGTAGCGGCTAGCGGCTAGCGGCTAACATGTTGCCGGAGTCCAAACTCACGTCCGCTTTATTGCTGCTGTGCTTTTGAGAAACACTGACATGTTGTTAGTGAATTATTAACTACTCTTCTCTGTTAGTTTGAGTTACTTTCTTTTTAAAGATATTATATATTGTTTAACAAACTTACCTTTAGCTGTTTGTAAACATTAAATATCAGGTCATAATATGAGCATTTTATTTACATTAGTTTATTTAAAAATCGGATTATTTTCTATTTAACGGACTAGTTAAACTAGTTAAGTTTCTGTTTTGACATGTTCATCTATTCTATGGCTAATGTTTTTACTTTTATTTCAGCCCCCCTTAAGCAGTCCAAGCATTAAAGGTAAATACTGAAGTTTTTATTTTTTTAAGTATTTATTTAAATAAAGTGTTTTTTCCCCCTATAAATAGTTGCACAATGCTCAATGTGAACTAAATAATGGGTCTAAATTGTCAGCATTTTAAAAATGTCCTATTTCATTTACAGAATGGTGGAATAGAACGATTTCTTATATTTTGAATATAATACATTTCATGTAAATATTCATGTAAATATAAATTTGGCCAACATGCTAAATTTATCTGTCTATTTATTATGTCAGACTATAAACATGTTATATTTTGTCTTAATTTGTGGAACTCCTTTAAGTAGGAGATGGTCCATTAGTCCAGGATGAGGACAAGGACTTTGATCCTTCAGCAGAAATGCTGGTACATGACTTTGATGATGAACAGACTCTGGAGGAAGAGGAAAAACTGGAAGGGGAGACCAACTTCAGAACTGAAATTGATGACCTCACTCGAGTAGGTTCATCTTATCACTTCTGTATAGTGAATATGAATGAATATGAATATGAATATGCGACATGATCACGAAAATACCTTCAGCAGTCCAGACGCATCATTTACAGTAACTGAGCTTTCCTTTGTAGGAGAGTGAGATGCCCATTCATGAGCTTCTTAAGCTGTATGGCTACAGTGCTGGTGGGTCTCCTGAGGAAGACGATGGAGATGTTCAGGAGGAAGATTCCTCAGAGACTACTTGCAGCACCAGTAGTAAACTCAAAGTACAGAGTCTCTTTCATTTCTAGTGACTCTAGTTTTAAACACGTGACATAAACATATTAATAACGTTTGTTTGTTATATGAACATAAGCTGTCTTACCAGGACTCACAGTCATCCAATGATGAACCTCCATCCTTCAGTGTTTCTCTGCTCAACACTACAGCTCAACTCATCAGCTCTCAGCCATCCAACTATTTAGAAGGTATTACTGGAGATCTGTATTACTATAGATCTGTACATATCACATACATTTAACTTAATATTAATACATGAAGACAGTAACTTTAGCATACAAGAGCAATTTTCCCATCAGAAGCTTATTGGAGGGGTGCATTAAAAAACGTACTTACCGCCATGTTTCTTAACTGGTTTACATAGATGTTCTAGAAGTGAGTCTAGATATAAGTCTAGATTCAAAGTCTGCATTGTGATATTGTGACCATAAACATTCACTTTGTCTTTTATAGGAATTCTTGATGAAGATTCTGAAGATGAGGATTATATTCCATCTGAGGACTGGAAGAAGGTAATGTTCACTGTGTCTGTAGATGGTCTGTAGGTGATGTTCCCAGTACTTTTCCAATTCCAGATGTTTCTAGTTCTACTGTCATTTACAGGAGATCATGGTTGGTTCAATGTATCAAGCAGAGACTCCTGTGGGCCTGTGCAAATATAAAGAAAATGAAAAAGGTACCAGAACAATATTTAATACTTATTAATCTGCATTTAAGCCCTATTATTTGACTTTGTTTTGGTGTCTCAATGCCTTACGTTTTCTTTCATTGTGTCCCACAAATGTAGTGTATGAAAATGACGATCAGCTTTTGTGGAAACCGGAATTACTTCCTGAGGAGAAGGTTGTGGAATTTTTAGCAGAGGCTTCTAAGGGCACAGGAGAGGAAACTGGCATTTACTGCATTCCTGAAGGATCTCACGTCAAAGACAATGAACAGGCAGGTTATCATGCAGAGACATGTAACTTAATATTAAACTGCTGAGGTCCTGACAAAACATTATATCATCATCACGATTTCTTTCTTTCACTTTTCAGGCACTATATGAATTAGTTAAGTGCAATTTTAACGCAGATGAAGCTTTAAGAAGATTGAAATTTAACGTGAAAACTGCCAAAAGTGAGTTTTTGTGTGATTGTGTACAAACCTTTAGTAAAGTGTTTTCAGAAAGCTGTTTTTGAGAGTCTGATATAGTCCCAGTTCAACTGCACAATCCTGAGATAATGGAGCTCTCAGCATGCCATTCAAAACTCCTGAATGTGTCACCTTAACCTAAATCTGTCTCTCTCAGAGGAGGTGTCAGTCTGGACGGAAGAGGAGTGCCGAGGTTTTGAACAAGGACTCAAAGCTTATGGTAAAGACTTCAGTTCCATACAAGCAAATAAGGTTAGTGTTCAGTCATACGTATTGTTCTAAACATACATGGATTAAATATGACAGTATAAATTAAACAGCTGTTATTCTGTTTTTCAATAAACACTCATAGGTAATTGTTACTTTATTAAACTTTTCCAGGTGAGAACTAGATCTGTAGGCGAATGTGCGGCCTTTTATTACATGTGGAAGAAATCTGAGCGTTATGATTTCTTTGCACAGCAAACCAAGCTTGGGAAAAGAAAATACAGCCTTCGACCAGGAGTCTCGTAAGTCACTTGTCAAATAACATGTGGCACATTAAAGGTCACCAGTCAGAACCCTTTAATTAAACTGTGTGTGTATATAGAATCAGATGCAGTTTGAGGTCACATTGTGCCCCGTGTTTATTTGGCACTACAGGGATTATATGGGCCGTCTTTTGGATGAGAGGGAAAGCTCAGAGTCCAGCAGGTCTAACTCTCCTCTCTGCTCTTCCAACAACAGCAAACACCCGTCAGAGACGGACAGCAGCACAAACACTCAGAACGGTAGGGCGTAACACTTCCAATTTTATGTGCATAACATATTTTACAGAAAACACTGACAACAGTAAAATAAAAATTAAAGGTTTGTGGTTTTGTAAGGATCCACCCACAAACCTTTAATATCTTCTTTTTATGTCATAAAACCTAATCAATACAGATTTGACTGTAATTCAAACCATCTTGACACATTCATGCATATTTATTTTATAAAACAAATTTGACCCAAGTATAAGTAGCCAAGCAGTACCTTAATGTAGAATTCAGTTGCCTTTAATTTAACTCACCCAATCAGATTTCACATCATATGCCTTATAAATTGCCATATACTGTGTTCAACAGTAAGAATCACAATTAAATGACACCATATAGAAAAAAAAATTCTATAAACATATTGTGATAATGTCAAGTAGTATAATAGTAGGATTGTAATTTCACGTGTTAATAATCTGGAACCCTTTGAGCTAACAGTTAAACTTATCTGTTGCTTTTACAGGTGTGGGGAGCCATTGCACTGCAGAACCTCTTACATGTCTTAAAGATGAGACATCTCAGACAAACGGTTCAGCCACACATCCAGCTGTTACCACAGCAAACGTACCCCCTCAAACCGACCCAGACACCAGCAGGCAGAGCACAGAGGCCATGGACATCACAGTGAAACAGCAAGACAAGGAAGAGCCCTCAGAAAGACCTCTAAAAAGATGTAGGACTGAGACAGAGCACAGCAGTGAAGGGTCCGTCCCTCACAGCCAAACAGAAGCCGTTTGACTCACCAGCATTTGCCCAGAGAATAGACTGAAAGGTCAAACTGTAGCTGCCAAACCACTGACCTTGGATCAGGGTCCGATACCCTATTTACATCATGAAGGTAGCTGAGAGATGTGTCTGTATTCCAGCGATGAAGCACATGCATG
This sequence comes from Yasuhikotakia modesta, assembly GCA_036877545.1. Lineage (NCBI taxonomy): Eukaryota > Metazoa > Chordata > Actinopteri > Cypriniformes > Botiidae > Yasuhikotakia > Yasuhikotakia modesta. The sequence continues at coordinate 19,216 of JBAJNP010000016.1, forward strand.
TTTTCTTCATATTACTGCCACTAAGGTCTGTTCATATCCCACTATGGAGGCAGAGAAAGTCATATCAGACACCACTTCATCACTGTCAACTTTGTAGCATTATTTATTAATACATTTAATATGTGTTGTTTTTAAACTCCCAATGTGAAAGAACCATTTAACAACTGAGCTACAGTTTATGAAACATTTATCATGAGATGTGCACAAGGATGTTTTCAAGCTGTAACTGCACACTGTGAAAACAACCCTATTGGTTTTACATGAAATATACTTTAAATATTAAAAATGTAAACTTATAATACAAAATACAAGTTCGTATTTGGGACTTTTAGGCCATGAGAATTGTAGAACATGAAAAGGTTCTTTTTTTGACATTTCCCAACATTCCCTCCATTTCCTGTTTGACCAGAGTTGAATGTTTGGTTTATGAAAATCTTTGAAACCTTTAAAACTTTTCTAGAATATTTCCTCTTTATATATAAATATTGTCTTATTTTTGTATTTAATAGCTATTTATTTTTTAATCATATAGGCATAGGTGAGGCATGAGGCCAGTATACAGAATATATTTGTATAGAGTGGAATAAGTAGATTTTTAAGAAAGAACAGAACTGAATGGTGCTATTTAATTTTTTTTCTCACTGTGATGATGTCATCTTATCCATAAAATAGTGTTTCACGTGTTTGTAGGACCTACATTTATCTACATTTGCCCTGGCTCAGAAAGACACATTAAAACTTATTTCAGGTCATAAAATGTTACAAATGGTCGGTTTTGATGCATTAAACCCAGACTTTACCCAGTACCATCTTCTGTAATTACTGACACCATATTATTTGTGATTTCATTGCCACGCTGTCCCTGATTGTATTGTATGATAAATAAAGCAGTTCCTTTTCATTTCATTTGTTTTAATTTCTCGTCATATCTGGCAGCAACCATGAGTTATTCTTAAATAAAGCGTTTCTATGTAGCCTGTTTTCTGTGGCATTTGGTCAATTCCTATGACTGGACAGCAGGTGTCAGTGTTGCTCTTTCTACGATGGAAGCGTCCTGATTGCTGCTGGTCAGTAGGTTTAAAGTGCATTACAATGCGCAGAACATGGTAACCTGTGCCTTTACTCAAGGGTTTGACGCATGAACAATTATTTAAGAGTAACTTTTTCCAAAATGCAATAAAGTGCAAAATGGTGTTTTTGTAGATATGTGCTTTTTTTATAAAGCTAAATTGTCTTGAAGGGAATGTGTTCCTTAGTCTCTGAAAATATATTTTGTTTAAAGTTCTAGACATACCAGAATAGGCTTATACTGTTGCTCACAAATATGTATTTTTCTTACAGAACACTGAACTTACGTTCAAGAACCTTTAAACCATGTGGGAAAACAAACGATGGCTGTTAAACATCAAGTTGTAAGGTTAAAGATTGGAGGTCTCAGTCTCATTCCATCAGGAGCAGAACATAAATGTGCTGTAAGAACAGACAGAACAGTCGTAGAAATGTTGCTAGAATACTAAACACAGAGTTTACTGTTTGCCTGCACAAAAGCAATACAGCTTTGCTCTGCAGCTGTGTTTATCTGAGGCTCTCTGGGGAAACACTTGTTGTTGGAGACCACTCAGCTGAGGGCTCCATTCGCACCAGACAAGGGTAATTTTTAGAGCAAAAATGAGCCAGGACATACATGTCTAGTATGCGCTACATGAAGATGAACACAAAGAACATACGCTACACATATTGTACCGGTTCGGCTACAGAATATTATGTTTTTATTACAAACTACAAATTGGTTTTAATCGCAAACACTGCTGCGCATTTCCCAATTGTAATCAGTATTGGCGTCTGGACCCTTCTTCCAGATGCTTGTTTATTTGGGAATAACGGACTCCCTTGTACAAAAACGAATTTTTAGCAGTAATTAAGTCCTAATAGCTTTTAGCAAATGCTCTGTCCCCCCTTCACCCAGACAGATGACACAGGCACACCCAGCTCCCTTTGCCACAGCTGAACTGGCTGCATAATAATTGGATGTTCTCACAGTGGGAGGGAGTGCTAAATGTCATCCGCTGCGCTGAAATAGAGCCAGAAAAAGAGGAAATGACTGTACTTGTGAAAATCTCCTATTCACGTCTTGGAGGACAGCGGCAATTAGGAACCAGGGTAAAAAAAAAATCATCTTTCAGAGACTAGAAGGATAACAAGATTAAAATGCCGTTTGAGGATTTCACACTATTTTTTCTTGAGTCTACCACAATGGGCAAAGTAACCAAAGCCACCAAATGGAATTATAAACAGGCTTGGCTTAGGATCCAGATTGTGAATTTCGCCCCCCCCCCCATTGTGGACCAAATCTGCTTGTGAAACAGAGCTCAGCATTTCAATTCTCATTTAATTCTCAAGTTGACTTGTATTTATGTGAGGAAACATTACTGTTATTTTTACAGACCCCTTTTTAAAAATACCAACAGGTTTAATTCACTGATCCCACATTGCAATTTGGTGTTTGTTGGGGCTGTATAAACAATCTTTTTAAACTTCTGAGGTAAAGAGATTGTCATGCCCCAACAAAACAACTGCATTCCATTAAATGAACAGGTTTTATAACACAATGACACTGAGGCCACAAGGACGCATGTCAAACAATGACATGTCTCATTCTGATACCATGGTAACTGTAAAAATCATGTCCTTCAAATCTTCCTGCTGTCTGATAGCAGCCACTGGGAGTTTCCCCATTATATTTAGGTCTCCCAGGCGGCTAATACGCAGATATTAGCTAAATCACAGTGTGACAGTGGGGGGAGTTCCTCTTTCCATTACCAGACACAGAGCCTCTATCTCCTCTGGGGATCCGAGCATAACAGCCATGGCAACATACAAGAACCAGGAGCTGATAGGAATCTAATCCACACAGGGAAAAAAGAAAAAAGATCTCTAAATCATTTTATAATAGAAGATAAAAGGCAGAATAAAGCCAATTTAAATATAAAAAAAGGAGACAAAGAGAAACAAGGATTTTTAACAATTTAATATCAATATATAGATATTTATCAACAGCTCGAATTTCATAGAAATGTGAGTGAGACCATTTTGGCATACAGTACAAGTATCCCATGTAAGTACAGTTTTGCTAACGTTAAACCCTGTCCCTTTCCCGACGACTCCCACCCACTGACACAGACACAAATAAAACATGACATTATTGGAAAATATATATAAACACAAACAAGGCACCAATAAATTAAACTGTAACCCTCTCTTGCAACACTGAGTGAATCTATTAAATAGAATTACAATTTAATTTATCTATTAAATAAATGTACAAATACAAATTAAACACTATTTCTGCAGTTACGGTTAAAAAGCAAACATAAAATTACAATACAAAAAAAAATGGGGGAAAAAATGAAAACACTTTGGCAGATTATTAATTTTTGTTACAATCAAGTAGTAAAGAAATCCAGTGCTGGAGTACAAATAAATTCATGTATGGTCTGCACTCTTTCTCGACTAATATACACATCTTCTTTTTACAAGAAATGTTTAAAACCTTATCAAAAGTTGCTGTATGAAAACATATTTACAAATCATGATTCAGACTCTTGGACTGCAACTGTCACCCTTCCTCTGTCCTATGTAACCAATTACACAGTGCAGAAGGCTTCTTGGAAAAGTTTGTGCAACAAACAGCATACAAAATGTCTCCAACACAGCTATGAAACGACCACGTCACATGATTTCCTCAAACAGTGGCAATGACTGACCCTCCTTCCCCTCTCCTGAAGATTAAAACCCACGTACCACACAAAAAAAACAGTTCTTCAAGTAATATACATCATGTCAACATGATCTCATAGGGGAAATCAAACAGAGGTCATCTTTTCCACAGGATACAATAAGAGCAGATGGGGAATGTTACCAAGGATGTGGGGGGCCAGACTTGTCCATCAGTCAGAAAGAAGTTCTGCAAGGTCCACCAAACTAAGGAGAGCACTGTTTCAGGAGAGGTTCCAGCTCATTTTTCCAGGGTGTCGTCTGTTGAGAGAAAGTTAGCCCTTTCGAAAGCAATGTCCTACTTGTTGGGCTGATGGGAATGTGGGTAGACAGTGATGAGGAGGGGGTAACAGACATCACGGATGTTAGTCACAGTGGATGGGGTGGAGGAGCAGCACGGCCAGTCCCTGCAGTGCTTTAGGAAGGCAGGGCTCGCCGTTACATATGCATAGAGTAAAAATGAAGGACAATGGTCACAAGGCTATTATCTACAGAGAGGCAGAGAATCTGTTTCCAAAGGGTCTAAAAGAACCTTCTGTTCTATCTTCTGACCACACCGTGTTTAGAAACGATTCATCGATTCAAATTACTAAACTATAATACACTAAGAAAAAACTGTTTCTAGAAACCTTGAGAGCTAGAGAGCTCAATGCAACAAAGTTTCCCATAAAAAATGGTTTAAGGACCTTGAGCTAATTCTAAAGCAGCACCTTGTAACAACGATGATGCTGGGGTCAGAAAAAATAAACAATGTGCATAACGTCTCTGAAAGAGTTACTGAAAGTGATCGTAGAATAATTTATGAAGTCACACTGCAGCCTATAAAACGTGAAGCAATGCTTACCCTGTATTGCTAGTCTGAGATTCATTTGAATCCAAAACTGAAGTGTTTCACATTGTCAAATGAAAAACCACAATGGAGACCTGCTATCTACACCATCTTTTGGAAGTAACTCTGAGGCTCAGCCATCTTAAATCCCACTGTGTTCAGAAAAAGAACTACAACACACAATTCTCACTTATCTGCAGCTTCCTTAATCCTCATAGCCAAAGGCTTGAGCCAAGACTTTCCACACCTCCCTTCTTTCTAATGGAAAACGTACAGTTAGTTCTTGACATGTAAAATACAGCATTACCACAGTAAGGAGCAAAATGGCAGGAACAAAGAGCTGCTCCAAGACCACCCACATGCTGAACACAGCCAAATACAAACCTGTGTGTACCAACTTTTTCACTTACACAAGTGCTTACACAAGGCCACCTACATCTACTAGATCTTCTAGTCTAACAACCTATTCCAGTATAACTCCAAGATTTAATCCCTGCTGATACGTAAATCTGCCTGTGGTGGTTTGATGGTCTGTCTTAAGCTGGTCTAGCTGATTTCTCAGTTTAGCTTAACTGGTTTAGGTGGTTGATAAGATTCTCCAAACCAGACCACCTGCCAAGCAAAAAAAACTCTACAATCATTACACCTGGCCAACCTTACCACCTTGGCAGCCAACTTATACCAACAAGAACCTTAGGTTGTTTTCCTTTAAGAGGTGACCTGCAGCTAAATCAAAAGCTGTTACAGCTATCTAATCAGTTAACCAGCCAGTGTCTCAGTCTCAGAGCACTCATTTATCTTGTGGAGAGAGAATGTACTCAAGTATGTACAGAAGGCATATATTCAGACATTTCCTCATTTCCTGTGACCATGCCACACAGATGACTGTACGGAGGAGCAATGCTTTGATCTATGACTATAATCTATCACACCATTAAGTCATGCAATATGGCAGACAGTGCCTTGTTGTCAGTATGCTAAATGCTAAAGCGTTTTACCAGAGGCATGATGAACGTATGGCAGGAAGGTCACATTTTGTTTGTGTGAGAGAGAGTATGTGCGTTATACGTGCGTGAGTGAAAGGAAGAGATTTAGATTTAAGATATGAACAAACAGCTTTTTTGCCATTATCAACCCTGGCTACCGCATCTGTTTGTGTGTTTGTGATAACAAACCACACAGATTGTATTGGTAAAAGATTGTGTTCATAAACCGATGTCCTGAGTTAAATTTGTGTGGAGTGGAAATGTGCTTGGCCAGGAAGATTTTATGTGGTTCTATGTCTGAGCTGAAAAATTTAAGAAACATGGAAGACCCAGTGCTGGTGAAATAAAGGGATAATATGTATTGCCTCGAGATGTGAACCCCTTTATGTGGATGCAGATATTAGACACGTGTGTGAATTCAGTGAGAATGGAAGACTAAGTATGCATGAACAGTATTCCTGACACTGGAATCGGACAAAAAATTAGGAATTCTGTTATGTGTTGTGCGGTATGGTTTTGTGTGGAATTATTCGCATGTATAACCTCAAATTACATAAATGAGGGATTTTGTATCTATCCATTAGAATGGGAGATACGCAGAAGTTAAATAATGAAATGGGTGGGGAGAAATTCATGCATTCTACTAAAATATCACTATGCATTTCCACCCTGTTTCATTTTTTCTATTTATCTTCCATTCTGATGGAATATTTCCCTCCTCAGCGTTTTGCCTTAGACTTCTGGGTAGCAATACACTGTTGGCAGCATCATTCCCACACTGAATTCAACTGTTACGGTCACAGATCAGCCTTATTCTTAAACCAGCAACAAAATTATTTATATAAAAGGAATTACTGTACGCGCACAAAGGGCGGGTTAGCGTCTACTGCCTTGATGAATTATCAGGTTAGTCTTCATTAAACAGCACTGCTAACTACTTCTACAGAGTACACCTAAACGAGTACAAGTAGTTTTAATTTTAGAATTTAAGATTATTGCCCAGGTTAGATCAATAGAGGGTTTATGGGCTGAAAGACACTAGGAAAAAACAAACCCAGTTTGTGAGTGCTTAGCTGTGGACAACGTGCGTTCTTGTGTCCTTTTGGCTCTCTGTGTCTCACTGTGTTTCTGTGATCTCCTCAGGAGAACAAGGGGCATCAATGGAAGAAGAAACTGAGAACTAAAGGATGGAGGGACTCTGGAATGGAGAAGTAGAGAGCGAGAACCGCCCTCAGGGGAACCCATCATCATCTGGACCGAGCGCCACGCGCTGCAGAGAGCAGATAAAAAAACAGTTACACACAGAGAGAGAAAAAAGTGACAAAACAATAGTGAGAGAGAGGCACAGAGAAAGAAAGAAAGAAAGAAAGAAAGAGAGAGAGAGAGAGAGAGAGAGTGAGAGAGAGAGAGAGCAAAAGAAAGAGAGAGACAAAGCTAAAAATACGTCAGGCTGGGAGACCAGCCTAGGCTGGTTGCAGGTAGTTTAGTTTTTTGTACAAAGGGACTGAGAAAATTCCAATATGCAGATTTCTCTCCCTGAAAAGTGTGATGTGTGTGTTGGTGGAGACCACCCCACCCACTACTGCTGTACGACTGATGTCTCCATCACTGCTTGTGCTTGAATTGCCCCACTCTGTCACCCACTGTCAAAGTCCTGCCCAACTTCTCTCAGCACGTATACTGAATCAGCCCAGGCCTACCATTACTAAAAAGCCTGTATAAATCACCCAGATAAAATAACAGCAGATAACTTAAATAAATTAAAGATTAAATATTAAAAGATTGTCCAGCCATTTAAGGTGCTCACTGCTCATCCCTTAATAAAAACGTGGAATTACTAAAAATTAATGGGACAATGGGAGAGCACAATTTCAAAGCTTTCGTACAAGGAAAGCTTTTAAAGCTTTACAAACAACATGAAAAAGACAAAGAACAGACAACTTATCAATCCGAACACTTAATAAACACACATGAATGAAAATTATGAGTATAAATATGCAAAGGAGGGGGCGAATGGAAAGACTCAATATGTGTTTGTGAAAAGTGTGTGTGGCATAGAGACAGCGTAAGGCCAATCTTTCTCCTAGTCGCATGATGAGCCATGTCTGATGAGCTTAGTTTTAGCCCCACCCTCCTTTCATCATTATCCAATCATCTCCCTCAGTTCACTTTGCACTGGACAGCCTAGGTGCCGTAGAGTACCAATGAGCTGCCTGGTCAGGGATACCGCCCCCCAGTGGCAGTGCTAGGTATGGCTGTCTGGCACTGCCACTCACAGCAGGGTAGACGTGGCCAATCTGCTCGCTGCGGCCGATGTGGATCTCGTCATCGTCGTCTTCTGTGGTCTTGCGGTAAACAGGGTTGTCGAAGTTCATGCTTTTGGTGTTCCGCCTTCTCCAGTTGCGCCACATCAGGTATCCTCCAGTACACAACAGGCCGATGACCACTGTGGCAAGGATAGGAACTGCATGCGTTTAACACACAGTTGACACACATGGCAAGGGCGTTAACACAGCCAGGGGACACAGAGCGGCGCTAAAGGACACGCAAACAGACACACCCACACGCAAACGTAAAGGTATGTTGTGGCAGACTTGGTTCAAATAGTCATTTCAAGCGCACATGATTCCGTGAAAACACTCCCACAATACAATGGAGTTCCTCAGTTTTCCTGTATCTCTGGCTTTCTGAGTGGACCAAGAAAGTTAAGCTATTTTAACATATAACAATATAAATTTAGTTAAGTATAAATTTTTAAATCTGTGTAGATTACTGGGCCAGTCAAAATTAAAGGCCATCTGAAAGCAATGTTTTACATAAAAGTAAGAAAGTAAGCAGAATATATTGTACAATACACAGTTATGTATTATGTATTTTTGCATTAATATTATTAATAATAATGAGTCTGTTCTCATCACCACAACATAACAATTACTCTAAAATCTAGTTAAAAAACAAAAATAGTGGAAGTGTCTGTCTGAACTAGGGCTGCCAAAGACACACCCTCCCATTTACCCCATTTACCACACACACGCAAGCACGCACACAAACACACACACACATACACACACACACACACACACACACACACACACACACACACACACACACACAGTGGCTTAGTTGAGTATGTCTCACACTGTCTGGTAAGAAACCAGGAGTCCAGAGAGACCAGAAAGAATTGAATTGGACTTTGTGTATGCACATACAGGCCTATATGTGGATGGCTGTGAGTAGAGCATTGCTATTCAGGCTGAATTGATAACCATGCTAAAGTGTCTGGCAAACCCCTTTCCTAATTTAAAAGACCAACTTTGGCTACTGGGGTCCCTTGAAAGTTCTTCTTAATTGCTCTTTTGTCAGAGGGGCACCGGAGACCCTCTCGTGACAGGATTTCCACCATCACTCTGGTTCTTTTGTCTGGCTAAAAAACATATTTGAAATCTTTTTGTAAACTACATTTTTTTAAGACTTCTATAGACTTAAACTTTACACTTAAAAATAAGTGAAGTGGTCTTCGAGGGGCTGTGATGACAACATCATGGTTTTACTGGGGAGAGATTTCATTTAGTGTCACTTTGAATGTGAGCAAAGACGAGGTGCTTTCACTCAACTAAGCCACTTGCCAGACACAGCACAGACAATCAATGAAGTCCTGCATCAAGTCCTTTTGACTCAATATGTTATAGATTTTAAATACAATATATATTTTGCTGGGATCATATTCATTTGGGTGATTATAATGTCAAAAGGAGGATGTGAAAAACTTGATGTAAAAAAATAATCACAAAATCAAAATGCCATAGTGACACTTCTTTTTAACGGATCATAAATAACCATTTATAACCACTTTACTGTCATACACAGAACATGAAAGACTGTAAGGTGCTGGGTTTCACATTTGTATAATTTTAAAGGAATGTGGTTATTTAAATCAGTTTTATTGACATCTGTGTCATTACACATCAAAATATGTCAAAAATAATGTTGTTTTAATGAATTTTATAAGCATTTTAAATACTAAATATTAACTGTCACATTATTTTGAACCTTTCTATTCATAATCTGACAAAATTCTGTAAAGCACTTTTTGATGCAGCAAACAAGCAATAATTACAACTATTTGCTGAAAAATAGTCTATTTATAGATATTTATTATTACTGTTACTGTTATTATTACTGCTATTTATTATTAACTGTTACATGTTGGTACTGTAACACTACAGACTTTATAAACATTACATAGATGCTAAAGATTTGATGTATTTAATCCAGAACTTTCCTTTAAATTCAAGCTGTTTCCTTGAAATTATGGAGCAGTTTGAGATTATAAATGGCTATTCAGGACCATCATAAGTGTCTCTAAAGCAGGTAGTGCACAATAAAGCTGAAGGGCAAAGCTGGGTCTACTGGGTGAATACTCACCTATAGGAATGACTATACCCAGAACAGCAACTGTTATATTCCCACCAAGCAAAAAGTGATCATTTCCAGCTATAATAGAAAGAGAGAGAGAGACAGACAGACAGAGAGAGAAAGAGAGATGGGAAAAAAGAGACCATATTAACTTAAATCACTTCACTTAGGGTTTTTATATATCTGCAAACTGTGCAATTGCACTGGTCACTGCACAACTAATAAACTGTCACATCGCCTTTAATGGGATAGTTCCCCCAAAATGTATAAAAATGTTCTCACCAAATTTACTGAAATCTTGCCCTCTGCTGTAGCTCTTACAGCTACATATAGTCATGTAATGTAGAAGAATGAAGTAGATAAACACATAAACAAATACATTTTCTGATGTTTCCACTGTGGTCATTGTAAACCTCTCCTGCGTGCCACAGACAAATGCTCATAGGCTTTATAAATAATGTTTATAAGATAAATAAAGGATAAATAGACTTAAATTTCATTTTTAAATAAACATTTCCTTTAACAAAAATATTAAAACAGATGAAGATAAAACAGACTGAGGAATTGTGGCATGTAACAGGTGTTTTTCAACACCAGATAGCTAAATGTACTCATGTAAATTTGCGTAGTAAAGAGTATATTTGCCTTGAAACCAAGCCATATATTTCTGCTCACACATTTCTTTGCTCTGCGGGGTTGCTTCCAGTATTCTAAGTAAGGGTTTTCTGAGCGGATGTTTCCACCAAATAAATCCCACCTCAATCTCACAATTAGCACGTGGCCCTCCATCAGCTACAGCATAATTAGTGTCTGATAATGGAGTCTGAGCCAGGAGATTAAGAGGACTAGTCAGTACAGCATCGGCATACAGATACAGACCAGACAGCCTAAGGGGCAACAACAGGGTCTTTGACAGAGTCTGAAAAATCTGAATTGAACAAAATAATGCTGTCTATACAATACAGATGATATACATTAATACAGAAGAGCTACATAGAAAACAGATTTAGATCCCTCAGTGAAGATGTTTTGACACAAATGTCAGTGTGTTTATCTGACACCCGTTGCATGTGGGTTTCTATGGCAACACTTTATTTTAAGCATCTGTTTATGTTTGTTCAGCGTGAATAGTGTCTGTTTAAATGGATATTTTTAGTTCTGTTTACAGAACATTCTGCACCAGACATACAAATGCACTTCAGTTCTGTTCTGAACTGTATATTCTGAACTGAAATTTGATTTAATAAACCTGAAGCAATTTGAAGTAATAAACCTGAAATATAAAATCTAAATTCATGAATTCGGAAAGCATGAGTTCTGCTTGTTACATAATCATTAATTACAAAGTAGACAAAATTACATTATCGAAAGTACATTAATTTTTAGTTCTAATATTTAGATAATTATGACTCATATAATTATAAACAAAATGTGGTTTACTAAAACAAATTTTAGTAATATAAAAGCACAGAGAAATACCACAACAAAGTTTTCTTTTCAAGTTAACATCACACTCACATTTGTAAATGCAATTGATACAAGAGCAATTGATACAACTTCATCACAAAAACCCATTCCTCAGACAGCTACATGTCTGTGAAAAACCAAACTCATCCAGCCTTAGTAATGTAGAGAAGCTCTCAGAATCACAATCTGCAAACACGGTTTACGTTTATCAAACCCATGGATGATGTTTCAGAAAAGCAAGTCTTTGTTATTATTAGCAGGCAGCCAGAAATGGCAAAAGGGGTGATGACACACTTCCTCAGTTATTATAGAGCAGCAATTTACAAGTTTTATCTAATGGACAGTTTCAGCACCTCTGCCATCTAATACCCTGTCAGTCATAAAATATTCAAGAACTCATATTTATGATTCGAGCCTAGAATGGGCCCTTCTGCACTTTGATCATAAGAGATGATCTCATTAGTATTCATACATTAAGTGTACAATTACATGTGCTTGGATAGACACAGAAACATTTAAAAATCAACGTATTAAAAGCATAAAAATTACAGCCCTTTTAGCAGCAATTTCTGAGATGTACAAATTATTATAAATGCCTAGAAAATACATTTATAATAAATAAAGTTATTTCAATATCTCATGCTATCACATTTATCACAATTCTAATCAACCAAACCTATAACATTCGCCTAATTTGCCATTACATTGATTTCATTATGTTCTGTGTCATTTCCTAAACCATTTTAGATGCTAAATATTATATAACAGTTTCACCCTAAATGCACTTTACATACAAATGTGAATAAGATTATGCTGGACAAAAGCCTAAAACATATGCTTTGTTAATGGTCGCTGTACCATTGTATCTCTTTCAATTGGATAAACAAACACCTTTGACAGACACTCTAAGAGTTTTAATGGACATAGATCTCATTACGAATGTCTCTAATGCCTTCACTCTGCTGCGTCCAGGTTGCTGTGTTCCTGAGCGTGTCCACGCATCACAGCGATGGAGGGTTTGGGGTGGTGATTAGAGAAACTAGGCTGAGGGCAACGTTCATCAGTCAAGGCTGACTGCTCCTCTCTCCTCAATGGTTGCTCTATTTCAGCACAGAGACACACACTGGGAACCTGGGCAACCAATGCTGGCTCATCTATCACTCTCAAGTGGCCCAGTAATGCTCAGCAAGCAAATTTCACTGCACATTAACTTTCAAAGGCTCTGGGGACTACTGTACAAGTACTGGGCGAGTTTACAGTTTCTTATACAACCGTTAGCTCTGGTCTTTGGTTTTGATTGACCAAGTGCCATTCTGAAAGTGCTGATATATATGCTAACAGCACTGAGATGTTTTACTATTTTTAATCGCTTTACCCATCTTAATCCAAACAGACAGACAAAATATATATGATAATATAACCATAACATCCATAAATGTACAAATGTACAGACAAAAGGTCAGACTCACCGCGGTGAGAGAGGTTGCCATTGGCACCTTGTATGCTGTTGCCATGAGCGATGGTCGTAGATGTTTGTCTGTAGTTTTCTGTTGTCTGGATGGATGTTGGCTCTTTCCGTGTTGTAGTAGTGCCGGGCTGAGTGGTTCCTGTGGTGGAAATGGCCGCAGAATGAGTAGAGGTGGAATGACGTGTGCTGGAACTAGTTGAAGGTCTCGTGCTGGTGGTGGTTGTCATGGGAACATGGGTGGTTGTAGTTATCATTGCCGTTGTAGGTGCAGTTTGTAAGGTTGTACTGGTGGTTGCAGGTGTGGTGGAGCTTGTAGATGTAATGGTGCTTGTAGGTGAGGTGGCACTTGTAGCAGTTGTAGTAGTACTGGAAGGCTCTGGTGTTGTAGAGATTGTTGTGCTGGCAGCAGTAGTTTTTTTGGGTTTGACTGCAAAGCAGGAAACAACCAGTATGAGACAGTCAGACAATGGGGCCAAAGAACCAAAGTGTCACATTTACGAGGCAACACAGCTTCAGCATTGTTCAGTATGACTGAACTTGAACTGTGGCGGTCTTTTTGGTTACCTGTCACACATCGGCGCATATCCGGGCCCAGTTCCATGCTCTCTGGGCAGGCGCATGTGTACTTGGGTGAGTGGTCTGTGATTTGAGGGGCTCTGAGACAGAGGTATTCACAGCCTCCATTTGGCAAACTCCCCATGTTACATGTGTCTGGAGCTGCAAAGAAAAAATAAAGCTTTGTTCAGCTGCTAAAGTATCACTGGGAAACTTTTTTAATGCGCTCTAGCACAGTAGGAAACAACTGTTGTTTAATAAATATCAAACAAATGCATTTGTTCAGTTATAAAGGTACATTTAGTGTGTTGAAAATGTAAAAAATCTGGTCAAATGACGGCTAAATTCTGTCGCTATTTACTCATCATCTAGTGATTAACAAAAATTATTCTTTTGTGTTCTAGCAGCGACTTATGCGTCACTATCCCTTTAAGAAACATTTCTGTTCATGAAACCATGTTTTTCAGGCATGCACAGCTGATTAATATTTCACTCTTCCTGACGTTCGTGAAACACAAAAGTGGCTGGATTTCATTCTCATCGTTTCTTGTAGAACACAAGTGTGTTTTCCTGCTTTGCTTTGCATTTCTGGAGAAACACGTTTAATTTTTTGATTTAGATTTAAATAACGCTTCTTATTTATTAATGTGAGGAAGCTGTAAATTGGTTCTTCTGCTGGCATGCTGCACACAAACTGTTTGTAATGAAAGGATGAAAACAAAGAATCACACACACACACACACACACTCCTGTTCTCATTTTCTCTGCCATCTCTAGAAAAGAAATGAATCATAACTATGCTATTTAATGATGAGCTGCTATTTCTTGGTGGAAAAACAGAGTCAGCATAGATTTGCCTCTAATCATTATAACAATGCTACAACGTGACACTGACAGGATGAAAATAATATAGTTCATGCACTGTTTCATTTAGCTGCTGAGAGGCATTAGCAGGAGATACTCTGGATTGTAATGCATTACAGCATCCATCACTTGCCATTCAGCTGAAAAATAGACTGAAATATTTAAAGTCCAGTTATGCTGTTACAAGCAGATCTTGAATTAGAAATGCTACCAAATAGGCATCAGTGCTGGGGAAGCTATCACTTGTCATTTTTACAGTTACATTATATATTTTAATTCATCTGTAATTTAATATCTAAGTAAATATTAACTATTTTTTTATTAGTAACTACTTCTGTGGGTTACAGAAATAAGCCACCCAAATGAACAAACCATTTTAATGAACTGAGCAATGAACCAGCTATTCTTTTTTAGAAAAAGCTCAGCTACTGTGATACTATTAACAATTTAACAAAGTTAGCATTAGTGCTACGTTTAATTAAATAATCCCCAACACTGTTCAGTATTTACAATAACTTGTGTATAGCAACATGGAAAGAATAGAATTTGAAATAAAACATAAAACTGACGTTAACCACACCAGACTCTAAATTCAATGCATTCTGATAGGACCTCTGCTGTCACATCTAACCTGTGGGCTGTCTGAGTTCGTGGAACACCACCACATCCAGAGGGTTGTTGAGGTGCTGAGCTAGAATAGCCACATCATGTCCTGTCAGCCGGTTCACACTGTATATGGCCTCATCCTCCAGGTCTGTCCAGTACACCCGGTCCTATGACAAACAGGAAGTGAGATGTGCACAACCAAGAGCCATGCTAATCCTTTCATTGAATGTTGATGTGAAGATGAAGTGTAGTTTGTGGAGAAATAATGCTTGTTTTTAACTCCTTTAAACATTTATAATACATCTTCTGCCTCACCCATCATCTGCCATCTTTCACACAAACAGGTATTTTCATAAAACAAAGCAAGTGCTACAGGGTAACAGAATTTACAGTATCCTCTTCAGAACATTAAACTGATATTTTTCAGGACGTATTTCAGGGATATTGTTATGTATTCAATTGTTCTATTCATTCTAATTCTATATATTCTCTCCAGTGCCCCAAAAAAGTGTGATAGCAGTAAGATATGAAAACAAAGATAAAGACTTCAGTGTGAAAAGTCTTTTGGACCATAAAGGTTTTTCATCAGACTAATTAAAGCTTGCTGCACAATCTTTCCTTTGTATCTACCACCTACATGAGACTGAAAGCACAAGCTCGGCTGTCAGACAATACCGCTTTCAAAATTCTGCTCGCTTCTCCGTCACCCTGCCTCCTCTGATCACTGCTTATCAGCCGCTACAGAAATATTGCAAATGTGCATGGAGCGATGGCTGTTACTATGACAACCTGAGATTCATCTCCTTTTGTAACGGATGCGGAAATGGATGAGGAAGGTCATTTGGAGGGGGTGTGGTTGGGGAGTAGTGCGGTGCTCTTGGGGTAACAAAAGAAAAATATGCAGTATATGCACATAGAGAAGATGGAAACGACCAAGTGTTCCCATGTGGGAAGTCAGTTCTTTCCCTCAAAATACTTGGTAAGTTTACAGACCCGGGTGTTTTGGAAAGGTCAGGCTGCCGGGTCCCTGTAGAGTTACATCAGCTGCTTTGCTGGTGGTAGCTGTTAAGTACTAATTCTCAACCTGCATTATATTCACTTCAGTTTTAGATGCATTGCAGATTCATTCTTAAAATTTGTAGCCTATAAGTGCAGGTGGCATCTTTATTAAAGCATTTAATCTTAGTCCACACTTCATTGGAGACTGAAGAACTGTCCCTACAGGATGGAATTTGTCTCTGATCTTTCACATGCTGCCCACTAACCAATAAAATGCTGTGAAAGATGGTGTGCTAATGGAGGAACGAAGATGTCAAACTTTTTTATGAGACAGAACCACGTAAAGGTCACACATACTGTATGTCAGGATATGAGAAACGAACACAAAATCCTTGGGAAACAACATCTAGTAATTTTTAATTTCCATCCACTCCCAAAAGGAAATATGTGCTTGATTAAAAACCCAGAGACTAGACGTTAAATGTCATCTGAGCTGTAAAGGATGACAAATTAAACAATAACATGACAAAAAAAGAGCTTCTGGGAAATAACTGCCCCACCGAAACGTCAAGATTGCATGATTGTGTTACTTAAAGTTGATGTTCATTAAAATGTGTTAAAACATGCTACTTCAGCACATTTACAACAAGCTCAACAAATCTCATCAAAACTTCAGTTGACAAGTGGACAACTTTAGCAGTACAGCAGTTGTAGGTGGGCCAGCTTCAGGGGTATTGCAGCAATGTGGCCTTTCATTTCTTATTAGATCTTAAAAAAGGTAGAAGAATGGAGAAAACACATTGTTTCCTTTTTTACGGCTTGGCCCCTGAGCGCCCCCTTACTGAGCTGGCTCATCAACTGGCCTGATGGAGGGCAATAGGTGATCTACAGTCTGGCTTGGGTCCTGCCTCCAGGTGACTTAGGAACTGTCAAATAAAAAGGCTTTGTAATTTGGTTTGTGTCTTTGGCTGCTGTCAGTCACCCTGTCCGTTAATCTCTTGGCCTGAGCCAAAATGTACAGTCTCACATTTTTTTTTAATACACTGTTAGAAAAAAACATGTTCATGTGTGCATAATAAAGCGTAGATACAAGATCTGTTATTAACTGTATTAAAATCGTCTTGCCTCAAAAACAGTCAGAGCAAAGGGATGGCCCAGATGATCCATTGACGACAGCAGAACTCTACGGTTATCTCCATTCAGGTCCACACTGGAGATGAGATGAAGTTTGGAGTCTACCCAGTAGAGTCTTCTACTAGACAGATCTATAAGAAAAGCGAGCGTTTAATGTTTTATATGCAGTGTTAAATATTATACATGCTATGTATATGTACTGATTCAATTATACAATAAATGCTTTCATTAAATATAATTATTGGTAATAAGTATGTGAAAGAATGTTTCAACTGTTTTAATTTGATTATACGACTGATTATACAAGACAATCTTGGAAAAACAACTGAAAGTTCTATTAATAGGAAATATATAACACAATAACACAAATCCTATAGCTTTGCATGGTTACCGCTTCCTTTTGCATAAAAAAAATATTTTCTACACAGACATAGCAATACTCAATTCCACTGAAGTGTAAATAACTTTTTTCTGTCCATCTACCATAACCGCTTTTTCAAACGGTTTTCATTCTGAGCAGGACAGAAAAATGATGAAAACATTGACAGCGTTGCTTGAGCAGTTTCATTTAGTTTTTCTTAAACTGACAGGTGATTGATGAGGAACAATGAGAGTGAATGATTCAAAGCCCTGTTGGCCACAGGAGACTGCTTTTCATTATTAACGCTTTTTTCCTGAGTTTTTTAATCTTTCTTGCTCCTATTGTTTTTCTCACTCTCCTCTTGTATTTCGGTTGACGTCTTTCTCCTTTGTAATGATCAGTTCAAATAACTTGGCACGCACAACTGTCTACTGTCTTGCTTTTCAGTGTGATATCTTTTGTTTTTCCATTCAGCTGTTTCTCTTTTATCTGTTGTTGTCTTTTGGGCTATTCTCCCGTGTCTGTTTTTCCACTTTGACTCCATGTGAAGATTTGAATACATTTGTTGCAAGCAAAGTAACTGAATTTCTAAACATCTTTCTTGTGTGTTTTACCAAGCGTGATCCCATTGGGCCACTCGATTCTTTCTGATACCAGAACCTGACGATCCACCCCGTTCATTCCGGCTTTCTCGATCTTAGCTTGTGTTCCCCAATCTGACCAGTACATGAACCTGAGGGGTCAAAACAAGATGTTTGTGATTAGACCAGAACCAGGCAGAAACAATGCTGATTTTGAGGGAAAGTATTCTGTGGAATAAATTTAAATGTATACAATTACTATACTGGTACTATATATTATAGTAATATATAACTATATATTACTGGTAGCTTAAATCATTAAAATCTGCCAAAATATTTAATAAACAAACACAGCAGGGATACCAAAGCAGTAAGAGTTTGTTAATGATGGGTGTCCCAATTCAGTGAAATCTGAAGAGCTCTGTGGGAGTTGATTCCGATTCAGATTAGCATGCAAACATGCATTATAGAGAAAAAGAGCCTTTGACATTGACTTCTATCGCACGTCAAAAATGAAGAGGAATAAGGTAAATATATGCTCATTAAACACTCAGTCTACAGCTATGGCACTGTAAAGTGAAGTGGACATTTTACCCATAGGCAACAATTAACTAGTATGCAGACCAGCATGAGACTCATTTGCATGTTTTTCATGCTCCTCTGCTTCTGTAATATAGTAAAAAGAGCCCTGAGGGGATAGACTCATCACATCCAACGGCAGTCAAAGAAATGAAAGTTTGGAAGAAAGGGAACCATCAACGGGCCTTTGAAAAATCTTCGTATGTCGTCATAGATCATGCTTTATATTTCATATTCACGTCACATTTACATTTTTGGAGGAATTCCTACTTTTTAGCGGTAAATCAAATCTTACAGTCACCTTCTTCATCCTGTTGCCTCAGGGTAACAACCCCATTTCTTTAGTTTGCAAACACATCATGCGTATAAGATGGAAATAATGGTTAATAATGACAGGATGACTTTGAATATACAAATAAAAAGATTAATCTGGGTAAGGCTACATCCTGAGTCATTTTTAAATAAAGTTGATCATTTGGATCACACGCATTTTTACTCTGAAAATCTGCCCTTAGAAGAACCTTTTAATCCATCTATCCAAATATGATTACAAAAGAGTATTTGTTTCATTGTCTGCAAGTACATTGGTCATTGTAGTTTAACATCAATTTGCATAATTTAATTTAAAATATGTTTTTAATCCTTTGAGTTTTACATTATAAACCCTAAATTCTTACCCTTGTTTTGGGTCAAGCGCGATGGCACGCGGTTCCCCGAGCTCTGTGTCAATCAACACCTTCCTCTTCTTGCCGTCGCCGGTAGCAACAGAAATAGTCTTGTGTCCAGAGTCGGTCCAGTAGATGTTTTTATGGACCCAGTCAACTGCTAATCCCTCTGGGGAATGTAGCGCAGTATCTATCAGCGTGATCTGTTCTGACGAATCACTGGCTTTGTTGATGTATGCGCTACAGGGCAGAAACATACACATGCACACTGTCAAACTACTATCAGATTTTAAGCAGATGTTACACATTTATACGTAAACAATCACAAGGTTTTAGATGAATTCATTAGATTTATGGCAAATGCCTAAATAGCTAAGACACCCAGCTGATGTTTTTGACATATATCCAGCATATATAAATAAGCAACCTCTTGGTTATTAAAAAATAATTGTAGGTTGACATGGCGTGACTGATCTGATGTTAATAACCAAACACTACAGCAATATTGCCCAAGTAGTTGTAATTGCAAATGTTTTGTGGACTAATCTTGACTAATGATGTAGCGTTCATAAGAAAGCTCAACACTATAATAATGTCAACTGTCATTGCCAGTGTTTGAAGCCTTTAAATGCAACATAAAATGGCATTTACAACCAATTTTTCTTTGGAAATTGAAATTCAGCCAGAAAACAAGCTGTGACTTGGATTAAATTTCATTCAATCTTTGGAAAAACTTGCACTGATATTTTTTGCTAAAACCAAAGAGTCTTTATCTCAGGAGAAACATCTGAGGAGACTTATGCAAACATTCTCATTTGCTCTCCATTTAATCTTATTGCTGTCTAGAAACAACTAAGATATTAAACAGATCTTAATTGTTTTTTATTGGCATGTGAGGCACATCTTAACAATGTGCTTTTATTGTGGGAGGGGCCACCCATCTCTAAGATTTAGTTAGACTTATTCAATTACCAACAAAGGGTTCCTTGCTAAGACAAAACCACAAATTACCATGGGATATATTTTATTTTAACAACTGTTTAGGACAAGTTAGAATGAGTCAAACATCTATCAAAGCCCAAACCACAGGATGCTGTTTTCACACCAGGATCAAACAATGATGCATTTGTTGAACACAACCAACAGATTGTCTCTTTAATTATTTGGGTTTGAATTGCCTCTGCCATCTTAATTACAGCAGAAACCTTGCGTGACATTGACACATCATGATTCTAATTGGAATTAATCAAAGCAATACAAACAACATTAAACTATCAAACTTTATGCAAAAACATTCACTGCCTGGTTTTGAACTATAAACAGAGTCAATTTTGGGGCATCACTCAGGTGAACTGAGACTCTCTACGTAAACAACTTCCTACCGGCAGAAACGGTCAAATCAATAACCACATAACCCACAAAAACAGACAGATCAAAGCTGCTTTAAGCAAAGATTTGTGAAATGTGCTAGAATCACTCAGCCCTTTAAATCAATAGGCCTTATTGGAGGTTTTAGATGAATGACAACTACACCGTTTTATCCGTCTTTTCACACTACAGAAACCTGCAATCCCGCGTCCACATCGCTCTCCTCCAGCGATCACACAGACACATTAACCTGCCTGCAGACACATGAAAACATCTCTAATCTTCTGAGTGCTTTTATGAGGAGTTTATAATGTGATAATGAACTGTCACACAACATACTGACATAAGCCATCCTGGGGGTTGAGTTATGGGATGCATTAGCATGGGAAGTAAATTATGGAAAGCATATGGTGCGACTTAAATGATTTATAGATGGTCCTAGAGGCTGGTGTGAGTCATAGTGAGTCTGAGACAGAGGCCCGTGCCTTACAGAGCAAAAACACACTAGGAGAGTAAAGGACAAACATTGGTAAAGTTTTCAGCTGCCATTTTAGCACAGGCAGGCTGGTGTCCGACTGATAAGATGACTTTTTTAAATGGTTATTAGGCCTTCTGGAACATATTGTGTGTCCTTCCATAAGGACATTCACTTTCTCATCTCACTGAGGAAAATGTTTTGTCTGTCAAGAAGTATGAGGGGTGAGACATGATAGAAAGGCAGCAATACACTATTATCAGTGTGGCTAGGACACACACACACACACACACACACACACACACACACACACACACACATATATACATATATATACATATATATATTTTATTGTTTATTTTTATATATAAGTATTCATTTCTATAAGACATTCTTTTTTTGCAATAGAACAGTTTTATATATATATATAAAACTGTTTTATTGCAAAAAAAGAATGTCTTCAGAATGTCTTTAAATAAAAAAGTAATTTAAATACTTGATTTAATTAATGAAGTGATACTAAATAATTCAATATCTGAAATACTCTGAATTATTTTTTTTCTCTCAGCAGAGCCTTTGCTGGATTCATTGTAGATTCAATGTTACTCTTGTTAAGTCTAATGAAAGGTGATGACCTCCATCATTATTAAATGAATGGATCGCATTTCAATGGGCTGAAAGTCACACCGGATTGAAAGAACATGAGTAAATGGTGATGAAGAATTTTAATTATTGGGGTAACTGTCCCTTTAAGTGTTCTTGCTAAAAGGATGTACTGTCAGGCTGTTATTTCACAGATATTGAGAAACCAACAGATGTTAAAAGGCAGAGACGTGGAGAAAGAAAATCATTTATTAACATCCATTCTTTTCTGACTAATTATCGGCACACATTTCAACACAACTTTAGGAGACGCAGACTGATGCTTGTCGCTGTGAGAAAATCTCCAGTAAGTCTACAGCAGCTGTTGACATGCATTTAAATATCAGCCTGCTGAGAGGAGGCGGGGAAAAGCATGTTAAATTAAAAGCTCAACACTGCACTGTCTCCGCCCACATCTCTTCAACAATTAATATTAATTAGCATTTTTAAATAAAGATTAAACAGTTATTAACCTGCATGGAGGCAGTATGATGTCAAACTGTACCTGAAGATCTTGCGATGGTATAGGTCACACCAGTACATCTTGTTGGTGATGACATCAACATCTAGGGCCACAGCATTTTTCAGGGTTGGCACTACCTGTGAGTAGTCCTTCTTCACCAGGTCAATGCGCCGGATCTCGTGGCGGTTAGTAAACATGAGGTACGGGCTTTTACCTGTGAGGAAAATACAAAATGGTTTCCATTAGTGGTGAGCAACTGAGGGTTTAGTGACAAACTGTAACACAACTTCAGACTATAACACAGTATGTGTGGGATGCATCCATTATCAGTGCCTAGATTCACAACAAGCCAATGCTAAAAGACTTGAACTTGAGCAAATGCTCAAATGCTTGAGAGCTGAATTCTTCAAAGTTTAATTTTTTAAGCTAAAATACAAATGTTGTGAGAGCAAAGCTAAACAGAGCAAACACTTCAAAGATTACAGTAAAAACGACAGTCTTCTCAGATGAGTAAACACATTAAGACATATGGTCCGTTAACTCAAACCAGAAACACAAATATATGTAGCAAAAACATTTAATGATTACTCAACTGCATCTGCTTGTGTGTGTGTGTGTGTGTGTGTGCCTGACAGAATAGAGAATAACCAGATTTCATCATCATTTATTTCATTTGCAGGTGAAGAATTCCATCTGCATACATATGTAAATGTGTGTGTGCAAATTAAATCTGCTGCATGAGTTCACTCATGAATAGTTAGTGTGTGGGTGACTGCAGTGCACCTGTTTTCGGAGATGCTGACATGTGGCCGGAGAGTCTTTCCAGGTAATTACACTGAATTGGGTCGTGCATGTAGGTACGAGTATGTGTGGGTATGTGTGTGTGTGTGTGTGTGTGTGTGAACTGCTGGGCAGCTTAGTCACTGTGTTATGGTGTTCAGTCATGCCAGCACAGAATATCACTGACCCCATTACTTTATCCTCTATATAGCAGTAAGGGCACTCTGTCTGTTACTGACTCATTTGGTCTCCTCTGACTCTCCCACTTCTCCTTGATATCCATGTAATTCATTTCCAACTGGTCTCACGTCATGAAAAGGCTGCGTTGCTGAGAAAAATTCTCTTACTTAAACCCTCAATTGTCCCCTTCACTCGCCCTCTATTATTCTTTCATTGGGCTTTCCGTCTGTAATAAGCTCCGGACATCCAGACATTACATGATCTGTATTACTCAAAAAATATACAGCAAGTGTCCCATGATTAGATGACCTCCAGTATTTTTTTAAATGGTTTTTAAACTGACAGCAAACTCACATGTGTGTATTCTTAAACTGCAAGCTCTTATTAAAAATAAATGATATTCAGTCATTTTACTAATTTAAACTGCTGTCATTCTTTTTTCTAAGTAATTTGTGTTGCAGAGAAAGACTTTAAGAAAGTCTGATCATAGCTGAAGCTCATTGCTGGATATTTATGGATAACTAATAACTACTTTGAATAAACTGGTTATTTTCCAAAAATCGTATAACCTGGCTACAGCAGGGAGTGCATGACTAGTGCACCGCCCAAGTGTTTAATTAGTGTTGGAGCTAAACTCTGCAGGACTGTTGCTCTCTGGGGGCAGGACTGCTTTAGCTCATCCTTGTTTCTTTTGTCTGTTTAATTGCAATACACAAATAATTGTCACACAAATCATTACTCTAATATCAGTCAGCAAAGACCTCCATTATGGGACTCTTACAATCCACAGACAAAAAGAGCGGAAAAACGAGAAAGAGAGAGTGAAGTATGTGAGCATAATGAGCAGCAGGTGCTGTGTGGTCAGATGTTGCTGTGAGCGAGCGGTAAGAGCTCTGAGGTTTGGCAGTGATGAAGAGAGGATGAGTGGAGCTGATAGATGGATTTCATGTCTCTGTTATTCTCCTCCTGCCTTCTTCCATCATCCATCAGCTCTCGCTTTTTTACGCTCAATCGAGCCAAAACCAAGTGCTTTTTTTCCACGAGGCTCTGAGAGGCGCTTGCGAGTCGGGCAGGTGGATGGAAAGCCCGTCCAGATTGTGTTGAAGGGAGAACATTTCCTTCACCTCGTCAGAAAGCCCTTACGGACCTCACTGTATTGTCAGCAAATATTTTCATTTTCAACACGAGCTGGGATTCAATCATCCTACCCATCTGTCTCCGGCTATCAATCTTAGCAGGGAAGGAAGAGAAAATGAGAAGGAGAAAGCGAGAGAAAGGAGGAGAGCAAATGTCACTTTCTAGCTTAAGTTGCAACACATTTGCATAGAAAAGCATACGGTCCGACTTCTGTGTCATAGCAATTTCCTTTTTTTTCAAAGCCACAACTCAGCACTTTTTACACCACCATATGTGCTCATGACATCTTACCTCTGAAGGTGACTGTATGCTGACTAAAGGTTTGTTTAAGGTAAAGGCTGTGTCATTTTTAAATGGATCTTAAATGCTTGCAAGCTTCGGACCTGTTATACAATGGGTTTGTAATGCTTTGTAATCCTTGTATGACATGATATTGAGCACAATAAGGGTACCATGGTAAATATAAAGACTGGCATAGGAGTCATTATTTAATAATTCATTGCCATGGCAACATAGCTGTCAGGAATTCATCTCAATGTTCTCATAAAAACAACAAGAATAGCAACAAAAACAAAACAGTATGAGCATGATTAATGTAATGACAATAATCACAATGATAACACCGACAGGTATATGATTACACACATCTGTTTTCTGACAAAGAAAACAACCATACGGTGTAATTTGCAATTATCAAATGGGGTGGAAATTGTAGTGACTATAACAGACCACCTGAAGTTTACACACATTGTATATACATTATGTACATGTATATAAAATTCGTCTAGTCCATTGACGTGAAATGCAGGGTAAAAATGTAAAACTACAGGAAGAATCATGAATTCAAACATTCTTTACAAGATAAAGTTTCTAACTTCAAAACTTCAAGTAGATTTATAAATCCATTTACAAATCCACATGAAAATACTGCCTGTTTTCAAATAGATTTCAATCAAAATGTTCCCATCTTTCTTTTCGTAATGCTTCCTGCGCTATCCATCAGCTGAACACGGCAACAACTGCATCGAAGTAAATGTGACACTCCCATCCCAAAGACAAGACGACAGCCCCCGACATGCATTAGATTTCCTCCACAAGCTGTTCAGCACAACAGACAGGCATCACACTATTGGCTGACACCCAGCATGCGGCGTGGAGACAGCGTGAAACAGTTTCATCAATTCTGATCCACAGAGTCAAAGACAGGAAGTGAGGTGAGGGAAAACAGGTGGGAGTGAAAGCATGAAGAGAATCAAATGATGTGTGCGTGCGAGACCTTGACTGACATGTAACAATGGAAAGACGAAGAGACAGACATAAAAAGATGTCTGCAGTTATCCCTGTGTAAGTCATTTCCCATAAGCCCCTCTGTCATGTCACTCTCCTGAGTTTTCATTAAGGCCGAATTACACGGCTCAGGTTTGCTTTCAGCTGTCTCAGCTACACGCAGTACAGAAGGCCTGAGTGACCTCACGCTCTAATGAGAGTATGTGACAGACTTATCACACAGCTGGAAGTGTATGACATGCTCTGCTCTATAGTGTGTTACCGAGTTCATATTAACTATTGACTTTACTAACAATTAAAAAAATCGTTCTGTTGAGGTCGTACTCAAACTAAACTTAAATATTTCAAAGTCGTATCATTACGTGAATTGTGTCCATCCTTTTGCTTGTTTATACTTTGAAGATAAAATTGAAATAAACAACTTTGCATATAGAAAGAGAAAACATAAATTCAATCCATTTTGGCTTTCATTTGTAACATTAGGCTTTTCAAATTAAATCAAAACAAGCCATTATCAAGATGGAAAAAAATGTAATCCAAATATTGCATGCAGTATTAAGAGACGAGGCTAATCTCTTCAATATCTCATATGAAAAGACACTGTCTCTTTTGTTGTGTTTGTTTTTGGCACCCGTTTAATCGTGCCTGCTTACACTAGTCAGGTTTACTAACAGGGTCACCGTACGCTGGCTGTACTCTATATTCATATCACGAGTCATTATACCTCATATTGGCATGCAAAGGTCATATTTGCAGTTACTGTTGTGTCTGAAAATGTTTTTTATGCCCAGAAAACTAAAGGCTGGGCACATCGTACACAAAGGCAGCCCCCACTCCCACCCAGTCTCTTATCTGTAATGTGAAACTGACTGATATGCTTATGAAAGAAGAAGGAAAAGATATTTATTTTGCATTTTGAAAGATATACCTGTGGCAAAAGCATCAAGCTATTAAAATTATTTAATAGCTTTTCCAGGCATACCAAAAGGAATGGAAATATGGTGAAAATTCTGAAATTGTGATTTGAAAGGGAACTCACTGATCATTGTGGCACTTTAGAAGATACCATAGTATGGTAAAAATGTCAAACATCAAATCTTATTCGAAATTCTTATCTGTATTTTTAGAACAGTCAACAAACTGTACTTCCTGTATATAAAATACAGACTTTTTAATTCAAGTGTGAGTACAAAAGAACAAAAAGTCTCTCATACAGATACATACTCTTTCAGTATCAACATTTAAATGTAGAACTACAGCTGTACTACATACATGTATGAATACAGGTCTATAATGCCTTTAATAAAACACATTTAATACAACAAGGATTCTGTTTACAACATAAAGCACAAACCTATACAGATAATAAGACACAACAACAGCAGAATGCTACTTCTGCAGTAAGAAATCACTTCACTAAGTTTTCAATGTGCTGTTTGGCCCCAGGGAAAGGTTTTTGTTGGCCAGCCTTACACGGCACACTTAATGACAGCAGTTCCTCCAGCTGTCGTGTAGCCTATCGGGAGCCCTTGAAACGTGCTGAAGTTTTACAGAGGCTGGTCAGGCAAATGAAGGGCATTAAAGTCTTGCAAATAGATGGGCTTCATTAGGTTCACTAAGCCCTCCCAATTCCAATTCAAAGCACTGCATACCACCCCAGCCCCGTTTATGAAGCAAACAAACATGCTGCAAAAACAATACCTCAATGCCTTAATGAGTCATGGGTGATGAAGGGAGTTTTTGCCACAGTATCTGTGTCAAACAATAGTTTGACTTTCTTTCTAAAATGGGCGATGTGGGTAAATCAAGTACAATTTTACCATAAAAAACCTTAAAAACAGCTGTTACACTAATTCCAATAATATTTAAATAATATGTATGCAATACAAAACAAAAAAGCATGTATGTAATATTCATGACCAATATAGATTGCCAGATCCCAAGACCACTACAGTTTTCATAGTTGTGGCAAAGTGTTTTTTGACCCTGGAAGAAGAAACATACTGTACAAACATGATGGTGGATGATGAAGGATTTCTTACCCACTGCTTTGCAGGTTTTGGTAACTGGGTCCATCTCATAACCCTCGTAACATTCACATTTATAGTCGCCTTTGAGGTTGATACATATTTGACTGCAGGCTTCAGGGTTCTCACATTCATCTATGTCTGGAGAGGACCATCAGAAAAGCATTAGAAACATGACAGAGAGACACAGGGAACAGAGAAACTTTTGTAGTACAGTATCCACAGGCAAGACAAATGATGCCTGCAAACACCATCAGGGGAGTTTCTCAATATTAATTTAAAGGTGATAAAGCAAAGACTAAACCAATCAAAGATGTTTACAACTGGAATGTGAAAAATTGACATAACATGATGTCCCATAGAAACCTAATACTGATATGTAAAATAAAATTAAAGATGCCACGAATTTGCTTGACAAGCATTTGTTCTTTCTTGCATTGATTTCCTTTTTGAAACAGGAAGCCGGAAGCTATTAAAAAACTTAAAGCTTCATTTATTTTAAAAATTGCTAATAGGATTAAGGTACCATAGTTCATAATTGGTGGCAGATATTGTCAATGGGATGGGCATTCTCATTTAGAAAGCATCTGATTGGACAAAATCTACTCTATGTAGTGCAAAATGAGTCAAAAAAATACTTCTTTTTTAACTTTAAGCTGTACACTCTCTTATACAAATGGCATTAAAGCTAACATGCACAGAATGGGGTCTTTACTAACACATTAAGAGGCCTACAACTTCTGAAGGACACTTTACCTCCACAAGTCTTCTTGTCCAGTAGCTTGTATCCTGAGGGGCATTCACACTCGTAGCCGATTCGCCGGTCCTTACATATGTGAGAGCAGCCACCATTGTTATTGGCACATTCATTTAGGCCTGCGACAAAATAAACCCAAGAAAGCTGGTGTCAAAGGTCAGTATGCTCCCCAGTAATTGGACGATAAGTGCCCATGGCAACCTGACAGCAACTCAAGGAAGACTTGTTTCATTCTCATTTCCTCAGCGGAGTATCAGCCCTGTGCCAAGAGTTTATGAGAAAGTGATGAGGCGGATGCAATCTTTCTGAAAGACTTGTTTTAAAAGAAATACACACATCACACTTATTTCATCCCTAACCGAAAAACATCTCAAACATTTTGTCCCATCTGCTAGAAGTGAGCGGTATGTAGCAATATCAGTCACTTTATGTCAGCATAACAAACAACTACAATACAGTTGTTTAGCTGGGGGTTTAATCCATTAACATTCTACATAACAACTTAAGCAATTTTTATGCAATGGTGGCCATTATTTGAACATAACTTTTATAATTTTCAATTCAATAATGTGGTTGGCCTTATACAATGCTTGTTTTAAAGAAAGAGATTAATTATAATTAATTTTAAATACAACAAAATGAGCTTGTTCTAAGATAAAAGAGCAGATATACCCATTTAGTTAGTCTATATTGTGTCTAGACTGGATGTGAGTGGTATGTCGGGACACATCAAAACTATAGACCCCCCATTATAATCAGAGAGACAATATGGCCACTGCATGCATGAGGAGGCCTTCAAAATGATCTGTCCATTCACTCACTTTCACCTAGTGTATAACACAGTTAGAGTCTCTGTTAACAGATGGAAGTTATGGCATCTAATGCATCCTCCTTGTTTAATCAATTATTTGTGATTCCACACTGGAAAGTCAACAGCAGAGTCTTGTAGAAATGTAATAATAAATTGAATTTATTACTTTTTTGACATTTTTAGCTGACAGGCTACACTGAACAAAACGCTGAATTTTATTTAATTTTTTAGTTATACATCATATTGACTCAAACTGTGTGAAACATTTTGGTACCTGTGATTGTTCAGAGCTTGAGTTGAAAAGAACTGCCTTATATGTTAGTCAGACTCTCTGAGACTCTATAAACATTAAGTATAAATCCTGCCTAACCTATACATAACATTATACACAACTATAGGGAGTATGGCAGAAGACTAATCCTTGGCAGCATTCCTAATGATTTAGTATGCGTAGCTGCGGTGGCCCACTTGGAACCAGTCCAGGGTCCGCTGGGCTCAGTGGGGCTGCTGTGCATCAGGTGCCCACTGTAATCTCATCCGCTGAGTGGAGGAAGCATCAGGAAAACAAACACCAACTAAAGAGCCACTGTAAGATTACTGTATAAATAGTATTTAAGTATATGCATACTGTAAGGACTGATACATAGTTAAAACATCAGGTGAAGAGTGAGGAAAATAACAGAGAACAAGAGACTGAGTGAGAGAGAGAAAGAGGGGGAGAGGGAGAGAAAGAAAGAAAGATACGGGAGGTGTGGGTGGAGCGGTACTGGAACCTTCTAAACACTGTATTGATCAAATTAATGTTCGAAAACATATGAACTATGTAATTCGGCGCAGCATTGAAATAAACTACAAGAATAATTTTAAGTCTGATCTTAATTCACTTAAGTCTGATCTCTACTTTCTTAAAGCTGCATGATTTGAGGTATCAGTCATGTCCATAGCAGAAATAGCAGAACAACAGGCTTCTATCACCATGAAAGTCCTACCACCACATCCTACTTATCTTCTCGGTCAAACATGTGGCGCCACCCCAAACAGACATTTCACACTAAGAAATCAATATTTAAAAAAAATCAATTTTAAAGAAGCACATTGCTTGATTCACTTGGTTAAGGCTGCTTTCAAGTATTATCAAAACACTTCACTTAAAAACAGTGCATGAAATGTTTTCAGCCTTTGCTTATCACCGAAGAAAAAGTGCAGTTCCCTACTGAGATGAGGGAATAGATTGGGGAAGAATGGATCTATAAAACCAGCATGAATTCTGAGGCAGGCTGAGAGGTCCTGAACGCTGGGCACGTTCTACTCTCAGAGCCCCTCAGGGAAGACTCACGCTTTGATCCTAATGAGTGTTCTGTGAGTTGTTGGCCCTTGATCAGACTCCTAATAAGCCAATACTGCCTATAAGCCTAAACGGCTACTAATACTAATATGTATGTCCAGTGACAGCATATAAAGGCTGTATTTGTGTAAAGATGTCTCAGCTTACCGCAGTCCTTCATTGGCTCATCGGACCAGTCTTTGCAATCTTTGATACTGTCGCACACTTTGCTGCTTTCAATACACTCCCCGCTTTTACACAGGAACTTCAGCGGAGCTTCACATTTGGTGGCTGTGAAGGACAAAATGAATATACGTTCTCAGCATTCCATTCATGCATAACTAAAGGTGGTAGCACATGGTGCTAGCAAAACCAAGGTCATGGGTTTGAGTCCTAAAGAATGCACATACTAAAAATGTATAGTTTCATGGTTTCTGTGTATAAAACAGCTTCTGCAAAATCCATACATGTAAATTATGTAAACTAAACATGAGCAGCTACTGAACGAAACTGTTCAGAAAATCTGTAATGCAACACAAAAACCGAGAACATCACAGAAGCACATCTGTTTGGACTTAAGAGTGTTTCTGAGGTAAATGACAGAATGATTGGCTTTAGTCTTTCATCTTTCCTTGTTTCATTTCAAATGCTGCTGAAGAGATGAAGAGATTCATCCAGGGAAAGATGAAGGAGGGAAAAAATATGTTACTTACTTTTGTTGACACATCCAGCCTCATCACTGAAATCTGGACAGTCGTGAACTTTGTTACACTGTTTAGTGCCGTGAATGCAGGAGCCGTCGCCACACTGGAATTCATCTGGACGGCAGGTCAGCAGAGCTGTATGAAGAGACACATGTATATAAGGACTATTGCTTGTGTGGCTCAGCTAGTGGAGCATGATGCTAGTAACTGCAAGATCACTGGTTCTAATCCCATGTAAACTGGTAAAATGTAGAGAATATAAAATGTTTTAATCAGTATTTTTGTCTTGTTTTCCAGTAAAAACATCTAAACATCTAAGCTTTTGGGAAGCAAAATTAAATGATAATTTACTCTTGGCCACTTTGCAGATGCTTTTATCCAAAGCGAATTACAAATGAGAAACATTGCAAGCAGTTTGTTAAACAAAAGAGTTATAATATCTGCAGTATCACACTTCCAAGTATTTTAGAGTTAGAACAGATATTGAAGCAAGGGCAAGAACACAGAAAAAAGAACACTTGAGATTTATGCTGAAACAAAGATGAACATTTTACTTTAATTTTACTTTAACACATTATGGTTATTAATAATTATTTATATCTTTTTCAAGTTTGTTTTTAAGTACATTTATTCTGTTTAAAGGATCATTTAAAAAAATACCAATAGAAACAAAAGAAAAGCTTTGATTAAGAACATTTTTTTTGTACCTTGCATATCCTTCGCTCTGGATAAAAGCATCTGTCGAATGAATAAGTGGTAATCTAAGATGTTAAACACAAACTAAAAGCTTCAGTTTTTAAATTGAAAATGATTTTGCCTCAGTTTGCTGTTACATCCCAAGGTAATCAAACTTTATTTATAACCTTTATCGCTTACAGTATTTTCAAGCAAGTGTTTCCTAGAAAAAGTCTTTAAAACACTTTAAACAATCAGTCGCCTACTCTAGGGCATAACATTGAAAGGAGTAAAAAAAGTGCTGCTCGGCAAAGAGAGGTATTTTAATTATTCACATTCATCTTTTTAAACCCCTTTAATCTTTCATACGGTGTACTTTAAAGAGACTGCAGAGAGAGAACATCCACTGCGATCAATTTCAGCTCAGTAAGTTCCCTGCCTTCTCTCTCTCGCCTCAGAAATACAAACTTATAAAGTAACGCAAGCACACATGGGAATATGCACACAAACCATTTAGCACATTAAGTGGACAAAAAACAAGCAAACACACACATATGATGACTGCCATATGTAAATAACCAACAAATGGCTACAGCATGTTAAATTATAAAGCAGATAAATCTGACTGGGCATCAGTTACTGTGTGGCGGTCCATATTAACAGAATTTAATTCTGTTTAACTTCAATATCACCTACATGTGGGATAATTAAGTTGATTAATTGGTGGAATATCATTTGTAATTATTACAAGTCACTGTCAATTCATTTATTCATTGAACATTATTGCTGATCCCATTATTTTATACAAGCTACTATATAAACTGAGTTTTTAGTTATGGTAACCCAGTGACTTAATGCTGTAAGCTAATTTTACAAACTATGAAAATTCTCCATATTGTTGTGTTAAATTGCTTTGTTCTGCATGCTGAACAAAAACAATTTATTTAGAGTGGGGAGGTTGTGCACAATGCTAAGGACTCTACACTGAGCCAGCAAACACATCACTTACTCAAAAGCAGTCTGCCAAACCCCCATAACACCATAACACACACATCTCCTAGCAACCACCAGGACACTAGGGCACCAATAAAGATTTACATGGCGTAAACCCACGGAAGAAACATCTTTATCTCCAAAGACACAAACAGGCTAGAACAAACTGCACACATCTGTGCACATGCTCTGCATTTACAATGAAAACAAAAACATAGCAAAGTTTTATGTGTTATGTGGGGTTATGTGTGCCGAAAACAAACACATGCTCCGTTTCTCACATGCTTTAAAAGCACAAATCTTTAAAATCTTTAATTTACTTTCTCACTGATTCATTCCAAGAATTACATACACTGGAACCAAAAGAAATGATTTAATTGGAAGATTTCTTTTTTAATGCATTGTTTTGGTTCTAAGCTTTTAGATACATGGA
Source organism: Yasuhikotakia modesta (assembly GCA_036877545.1). NCBI lineage: Eukaryota > Metazoa > Chordata > Actinopteri > Cypriniformes > Botiidae > Yasuhikotakia > Yasuhikotakia modesta. The sequence goes on from JBAJNP010000016.1 coordinate 52,556, forward strand.
TAGATTTTGTTTTATTTGGCATCCGAATAGATTTCAAGGGCTTTTCTGAAACAGCAGCAAATTAAATGAACTTGGAGTACAATTTTGGGCAAAATCAATATGCTGACCTTTTGTAACATTATGCCCAACACCTGCAAAAACTGAATACATTTATTCTGGCATGAGTGCAATGCATCTGTGTTAGCAAAATTAGGATATACATGCAATAATGAACTGACTCTAAATGAACTTAACTATTTTCTATGTTTAGGGGAAACAGGGGCAATTGCAACACTTTAAATATCTTTAATCCTGCATAAAGTAAAGTGACATTCATTTACTTAATATATGCTCTTGGTTATTGTTTACAAGCTAACATTAATGACAGTTCCAAAACTTTAAAGCAATGCTATAGTTACTTTGAGGTGGACTCTTTGGAGACAAAGAAGCAAAAACACTATGCTGGAAGCATTTGGGGGACGTGATACACAGCAACATTATAAAACTGATTATTAACAATTAGTCATTCCCGGTGTAAATACTTTGATCATTGCTGTCAGTCTCAAGACATTACCCAGTGCATTTAATGAAGTTGTTTTCCACTATACTTACGACAGTTGGCCTCATCAGACTTGTCCTTGCAGTCTACATCTCCGTCGCATTTCCAGTTGAGGTGAATGCATTCTCCGCTCCTGCATCGGAACTCTCCCGCAGCACAGTGGGGCTTCTGAGGTTCCGTCCTGCGGCTGCAGCGTTCCATAAACTCGTCTGATTTATCTCTGCAGTCTGGGTCTCCGTCGCAGCTCCACGGCGCAGGGATGCATTCAGAGTCATTGCAGCGGAACTCGTGCGGCCCACAGGTGCTGGCGGTGGCCGCGGTGCACTTCTCCTCATCGGTGCCATCGCCGCAGTCATCGTCCCCATCACAGACGAACGTGGAAGCCACGCACAGACTGTTACGACACTGGAACTCTTTCGCTGGACAGGCTTTTGCATCTGAAGAGGAGAAATATTAAGATTCTAAACAAATTGTTTAAAACACAAATACACAAGGAAAATATTTAGGTATATGTAATTATATATAAACTTTATAATTAATATATATTGTTCAAATAATATTATGTATATTATTTGAAACATTTATAAATAATATATATAGCAAATTTAAAATGCAAGCATGTCTATACGTAAAACTATTCACATTAGCAGCTTTTTTACTGTTATTATTTTATTAAATTATTTATTAAATTATTTTATTAATTTTCCCCAAATTCCAAATATGTGGTTACATTCTTTAACTATCAGCTTTAAATTAACACAACATTTATTTTCACACAATATGTAACATTTGGTCCCTGTTTCCATCTCTGTTCTAAGGGGTCATGGACAAGGACAACCCTGATCTAAAAATAAGAATAAAAGCTAAAATGATTGTTTTGTACTATAACACTAAACCAATGAGACAACATTACTAAAAACTGACTGAATAAAAGTAATCATTTTTACAGCTCTGGGCTATTCTGTGCTAATATCAGCCTGACAACCTCACTGATTCAGCTGTGCTACTGGTGACCCGAGTGACACGCTTCAGCCCCACATTGGTGGCAGACACTAAATGGGCTTAACTGTACTGTGGTAAGAGCCTGTCCATTCTTTAATGGGGTCGCCCACCCTACCGGAATAACCAGCCTGCAGAGTTACACAGTGAATCAGTATTACATTCACGGGGGCTAGATTTGTAAAAGGATTTGAACGGCTTACGTGTACGAGATCAGGTGTGAGCGTGTTTTGAGTGGATTAAAAGTGAGAGGAATCGATTGCGAATGTTTGCGACTTTGCGGCAACCTGCAAACTATCTGTAAAGAGCAGCTGGGGCTCATAAAACATTTTGACAGTCAAAATGGTGACATTATCAAAACGGTATTGCCGGACTCGAAATCAATGCTACTTGTGCTGTTCACAGAAAAGGTCATTCTTGTTGTTTATTGCACTTTAGCCGATTTGTATTTCATATTTTTGCCACCCGCGCTCACTGCCTTTGACACCAATTACAATAATGACCTATGAGATCTGTTGCTAATTGTGTTTTTTGCCAAGCTGATTAGCCGACAAACGCCTCATTGGCTAATATAAATAAACTGACAACCGCCATTAGGAAAGCAACCTCAATACCTGCTGTCATTCAAAGCTCTCATCAACAACTACAAAATGACAAAACAGAAAAAGTGGAATGATGAAAGAGACTGGAAAAGGAAAACCTGAAACAAATTTGACATAGGGCTAAAAAGTCATCATCAAATACATGATGTTATCTGTGCGTCATCGATTCTCTACCTACAAAGTCACATCCGACGTCAAAGCATCATGTTTTAATAGAAAAGCAGGTGATTGGATCTTGCTGTGTGTACATTTCTATGGGATGGAAGGTTGTGTTTGCTCTGTGCAGGGGGATATTGGATTGGCTGACCCTGCTCTTCTCTTGAGGGACAAGAAGGGCGGCACTGGAAATAAAAGGGGTCTCACCCTGTGATGTAGAGCCCAAGACAACATGCTCAGAACACAAACAGGTTTATAATACACCAGTACCGTCACACTGGAATAGAATTCAAATCAGTTCAAAACTCTCAGAAGAGGTTCACTGATAACAAAAATAAAGTCATACTCTTAAAAATGTTTATAGGTATGTGCATACAAGGGCAACAACGAAACAGACTTGTTCACAGAAGACTATCTAGGCAAAACAATTACGTCACTATTTTTTATGAAAATCTATCTAATGTTACAAAGAACACACTGTGGACAGCATACACACGTTGCTCTGACTCAGATTTACTTTTGTCATTCAAAGCTGCTGAGATATCTCTGCTGTGTGGACTTTGATCGTATCTCCTGTAGAGGTCAAGGACAACAATGAATGGATTTCAAATGAGCGGAAAGGAACAGCTCAAAGCAGGTCAACCCAATACAACTGACCAATATCAACTACTCATTTCCTAGCTCAACAACAGACAGCTAGTAGATAAGGGTTTACACAGAAAGATCTCTGTGACCTTGAAGCAAACACAAGCAAACAACAAAGAGTGGAAAAATCTATAGCACAACTGGATGTGAAATGGGCTAGACTTTTTCCACACATTTTAACAGGCCTACATATTGTACAGTACAGTATACAGACAAAAGTACAACTAATGCTTTTTGGTAACAATAATTTGTTCCTACCTAAAGTAAAGTGTGGAATTGTTATACCAAATAGAATTACAAAACAAAAAATACAGAAAGTGTCCTAAACGCTGCCCTGCCATCATTTAGACAAAAAATATACTAAGAAAGTCTTAACCCAAACTCACAACAAGTTGACCAGACAGGGCAAAAATGCTTACATTTAGGCTTATTTGTCTATGAAAAATAGAGCACAAGAACTTTAACATCAATCCTTTAAAAGCAATGCATGCCACTACCTTTATGAAGGCACTTTTAACACCATACTTAGACACAAAATATTACACACAATTGTAATGACCGCCCCACACCTACTGTAAGAGAACAAGTCACCAGGGGCAGCTTTAGCATCGAGGCTCATGCTACACTCAGCAAATGCCCTGTGGCACAGTCAGCACAGAGTTAATGGTGCGTTCAACACTCTCCTCCATCAGCCCATAATATTACAGTAACTCGTATTAGAGAGATTTCATGTCCCCCAGGGAGAAAGATACTGTAACCACAATACAGTGAGCTGAGAGAATGAGACGCCACAACCATACCGACACAGCTAAAGACTGAGGTACTGGTGATTGTACCTCCTCAAAAAACTCTTCCCTTGTGCTGATAACATTGCCTGAAGGCACAACATTAGTAAAAGAGGAAATGACAGGAAGAAATTGAAGATGACAGGAAGTTAGTGGAGGGCAGCGAATCTGTAAGCATTTAGCGTGGTTCATTAGTTAGCTAGGAGTTTAAAAGGAATAAGACATGATGTTTGGCATGTAAGGTAATACAGCTCTGGCACTGGGCTATTGTTTCCTTCAGGGCATCCAAATTCTGGTGTGAATTAAATTTACTGGTTTAACTGTTTTAATTCATTTTAAATACACTGTAGGTCAAGGGCAGGCTTATGTTCACTGCTGTGCACACACAACAAACAACAGTTTGACATTTAAAGTCACCAGTTAAACAAATTACCAGTAAAAGCCAATTACACTATGTACTTATCGCACAAAAGAAAGTAATGTACTTAAATAATTCCAATTTGGTCCTCATTAGGGGAATTTTGTGATTTGTGTTTAATTTGCTCATTTAAATAAATAAATGTAATATTTTTTTGATTCTATAATGTTAGTTTCTCTCTATCCAAAGAGAAGGTCATTATATACGATAATCCTATAACCAACTATTTACAGCCCAATTATTTTTTACAGTTATTGTTGATGAATCAAATAAATACCCAACATAAAAACTGCACATTTTCAGTTCTAACAGTTCATAAATGACTGACAGATGATGAGCTGAAATGGTCTGAACCACTATTATGTGGTTCGGAAAATGACTGACCCTCAGTGCAACAAATTCATTTTGAGCACAACTCCGGACAAAGCCCTGCGCTGAGCCTGCAGCTGTTTACAGCTAAAGGAAGGACATTTTCACACCTGCTGAAATGCAGCTATATGTTGACCTGGGTAGAAGCATTACCGCTGGGTGGATTAGCAAATGGCAGCACAGATGAAAGAGAAATATCAGACTATTGTCAGAGGAAAGAAGAAGTTCAGCCTAACGCCCGACATTACACGGGTGCAAATACCTCAGTGTGTGCAACTGTGTGCTGAGCACAGCCGGTATTCTCACCCACGTTTAAACTGACTAGCTCAAAAGGTCAAATGCTTCTCTATAAAGAATGCACCGCCAGTACATGCAAATTACATTCATAATCGGAAAAAACTAAAACACATCAGATCATAATAATAAAGATTTGTAGCCTCACTTGGGAATGACTAGAACTGAAGCAAACAAAACATTCATTTTGGCATTATCAGAAAGCAAATGAGTCCTTTATTACTTTCAATGGGAGTCACAAGATTGCAACGCTAGCATCAAAAAGAGCTTCAATTTCCTGTTTTAATCATGTGACTAACATGTATCAGAAGGCATATCTCTGAATTCATTAGCTTAAATGACACCCCAGAAATAAAAGAGCCACAAATATCGCAACAATATCCCACAATTAAATCTAAAAGCCAGGTTGGCTTCTATGTTCTACAACACAGGCCTATCAGTGCTATAATCACAATTTACATGGCTGTTAAAACAGACTTATTATTTGCTGTAATCACATTAGCTATCTGTAGCAATTTTGATTATGCTGATATAATCAAACTAATACAAATCAGCTGTGGTGCTTATAGCAACTCTAAATCTCATTGGAGAAAATGTACCAAGATGCTTTCTTAAAAGGAAGCCCCCTATGTAGGCAGCGAGGCAGCTCACTACAGGATTTGGAACATGCACAAACTTATTACACCCACACTATCATACATAATTCTACTTCTACTATACAACAGCTCACCCCACTGTAATGTTAAATACACAAAGAACATGTTTCATGTTTTTTAATGATGAGTAACGCACCAAGAATAGCGCAAAGGCAACACACTGCCATAAACAACTGCACAAACACTCCCACACGTAACCTCTTTTTTCAAGAGACACACAGTTGACTTTCAGCTGTCCATGTGTAATTTAATCTTTTTCAGTGTTTAATATATTTTTTCCTTCTATCTCCGCATTTTAATCTGCAATCCACCCACACTAAGCAGCGAGTGGCACATGCATCCCTCGGTTCTCTTATCCGATAATTTTATAGTCATCTCAAGGCGATGATCGACATTACACGCCCCAATGCTTGACTGCAATTTCCATTCAAACTTAATTGATTGAATAGGCCCTGGTCTGTGGCCAATCCACTTACACACAGAAAGAGTTTGCAGCACTCCACATAGTAAACACACTCACATTTAAGTGTTAGCGGCTATGCCAGTGTGACCTTGCTGTGACCCTGAAAACGTGAACGTATTTGTGTTTTAAGAGGTCAAAATGTTTCTCTGCAAGTTGTTACAAATGGTTGCATCTAGGTATTAAGTTTTAAAAGAATCTTTCATTCAAAAATGAAAATTGTGACTTTTTCTGTGGAACACAAAAAGTATCATTTTTAAAAATTCACTTTCCAGGTAATTACAATGAAAAGTATTCATGCTTTTAAGCTATGAAAATAACACACAAACACACCATACAACTAGCACAAAAGTAGTCCAAACAAGTTGCTATATTTCAAGTCTTTTAAAGTAATGTGGCAGCTTTGTGTAAGTAAGAGACAGAAATTAAAATGTTTTACAGAACAGAACGATGAAGCAGCGTTGGAACATCAAGAGTGAGAAATTATGTAAATGATGACAGAATTTTCTCTTGTGGCTGAGCTAATACTACAAATTCTCATAATGGCTAAATTTCAATGCAAAAGCTTCTTGTGCATGTAGCTTCATCTCGCCTCCACAGTTTCACATTTTTCATATTTTAATCTCTTTTTTATAGTTTTAGTGTGTCTCAGTATTCCCCTAATTAGTTTCTGATGGGTCTGCCGGAAACAGGCAGGTGTGTATGCAGTACATTAATTGGTACGGATGTACAATGAGAGGCAGAGGTGGGGGGGCTGAACAAGATAAAGAGAGTCATTGATCTCAAGTGTAATATTACCCACAGCGTGCCACAAAACAGACTGTGCTAATTAAGCTCCAATTATAGTGTAACATAAAACATAAACACTTCAAGCATAAGCATTCAACAGACATGCATTGAGCTGATGGGAAACAACTCACGAAAGCACTTCTTCAAAGATAACCCTTATCTGCACGTTCACACAGTCAAACACCCAGAAGCCATGCTTTTAAAATGATAGTTAGCAGTGTTAAACTTCATCCAAAGAGCAATGCTGATTTAATGTAGCAACTGCCAATGGGAGTCCAGAGAGAAGGTCATGTGATTAACAACTTAATAATGAATCAGCTTTAGGCCAGTAATTATTTACATTCTGGAAATGGGTTGCATATATAGTAAATATATTACACTATTAATGCAAGAGCAAATTAGTAATGCTGACAATATCTAACACAGTTCTCCACAGTATGCAGGCAGAAAAGACAAGTGGAATTACCATTAACATATATTTACACTTAATTAAAAATAAAACTTAATTAAAGGTGTCTTTTAATTTGACTATACACTATAGCTTACTAACATATATATATATATATATATATATATATATATGCTAATAAACATATCGTAGCTTACTAATGTACATTACAAATAATCTTTGATAAATGCAGACTTTAAAGTGTTTCTTGAGATAAGACTAAGGGAACAGAAATATAGTAGGAAGCAAAAGGCTTCAGAATTTTAAACAGCAAACATAGACATGCAATGTTTGGAGGTATATTATTCATGTCTTTAGTTCTCAAGCTGTTCTACATAAAACTTCCAACCTTTACAGCATACTGCAAAACATTATTTAAGAATGCACTGTAAAATACAAAAAAAAGAACAAAAAATTAAACAACTGCATCAAGCATTCAGGTACACAACTTGTTAAATTGCTGATACTAAGAAATATTTATACTTTAACACTTGTATTAAAGTTAATCTGTACAAAATGTTGTCTGTCCAACAATATACCCCCAAATCTTGTTCTAAAAGCACACAAAAGTCTGAATGAACTCAAATTTCATGTTGAACAATGTTGCTAATTTACAACCTCCCAGCCTGCAGTGCAACATGAATAAATTATGCTGCTAGTGTTAAAAGATTACTGCTTAGCAATTTGCTTACCTTATTTATTTATGCTGTTACTCTGTTGCTGTCACTGTTAGTTATTTTTTTCGTGGCGATATTAAGGTCTTGTCTTTTTACTTAATGATGTTTATAGTCTGTGATAGTTATTGAGGTTGGTAAGTTAAATGCGCATATAAAACATTTATAAAAATGACAGCAATGAATACAAATTTGACAGGTTTATTGACTGAACCCCTTTGCACTATTAACAAATTTAATAATAACTCATTAATTTTACAATAAAGAAATCCAAAAGAGCTCAACAAAGCAGGGTTACTGAAGACATATTGTTCAATAGTGTTTAACTTCCGTGTCAATAAGATCACATGTTGACTGTAGCTGTATCAAATATCCCATTAATTTATTTTACGTCACACATAACTGATTAGTGTCTGTTTTACATAGTGACTTACTTGAAAATTTGAAACGTGATTTTTGTGCTAATGCCATTCTTTAGAAGTGACAGGCTGTACAGCATTAAGTGTAATATGTATTCACAAGCCATGCCTTCACATCTTAAATTATAAATCAGGAGCGGTCCCACAGATTATTACAGTTCCATAACAAAAATAATCTCTCAGGTCGAAACATCAAAGACCAAGAAATCAATTACAATCAGGAGTGTGGTGAAATATTACCTCAATGTTAATGCTCTCATTTTCTAGTTCAGTGTGGGACTGTGAGACATACACATCACTGCTATAAATCCCCAGAGAGAAACAAACCCTGTCAATGTGCTAATCATAGTGCTAATAGTTAGAAAATGGAAAACCATAAAATCAGGCGCTAAAGTTGAAGGATGTGGTCTGTGTTTCAATAAAACATGATTGAGTATAAGCTTAAGTTTAAAAGCATTACAAGAACAAGAGATTTCATTCGCCTGTGTTTGGGTGATAAAGGCTGAATACAATTCGGATATGAGGCCAAGCTACATAATAGGCTGGATTATTACATATTATGAGCACAACAGGGCAATTCTATTGTAAAATGTTTGTATTGTAGACATCAGTAGACATTAATGGATAAATGGTCAGTAAAAGACAATTCTCATTACATTCTCTTTGTGCTCAGCCATCATAATCTAATTGAAGTAATTTGACATCATTCTGTGAGATTTCTAATGACTTGTAAGAAGACTCCAATCTTTAAATTTCACACACAAGCCTCAGTGACCATAAGACTTCTGACCTATATTTCATACATTAAGCTTCCATTATACATTTTAATATACACTTCTTGGACCATGTTACTGCATCATAATGTTAAATGGAAGTCAGACTACAGGATTGTGTCTTGTAGTAATGAACTCTGAGCCACCTGTGGTGTGGATTTATCCTACAGGAAACCGCTGAGTTTGCAGCCCTGTCTTTCATCGCTGACCCTTTCGGCTGTACAACAGGAGTTTGTTATGAAGAAAAGATTCTGAAGGGCTTTAAAAGGCCAAATGAATGATACATAATCCTTCCACAAGGAAGGTAGTTGGAGAATCAATGTTTCTATAGGTTGCATGTCAAAGAGCAAACCAAAATCAATATGAGTTTATAATCTTATAGCAAATTGAAATACCTGAAATACAATAGTGTGTGAGTGTATGCGTGTGAGACAGAGAGAGAGAGAGAGAGAGACTGTGAAAAGAAAAATAAATGTGTAAGCACAATTACAATTTTATTTACCGCAACACACACACACACTGTTTTAAAAGTGGCCCCAGTCTGTATACACCCAGACACATTTAGTGGGTTACCGGTCATCCACCCTGACCAATGGCCCTTATCCTACACATCAAGAGGAAATGATGAAAGGACTGTCATCTGAGGTAACATCAAACATCTGTGTGCTTTGTGTGCTTCTTAGACACACAACTAACCACATTCAACCCCATTATGTCCACACTGATACAGCCCCGAAACTTGACTGTGCATTACCCAGTCTATGCTTATTATTGGCTATTTTCTCTTACTGACTTCCTCTGCTTACCTGCAGCACACTGCTCCTCATCCGCTCCATTTTCACAGTCCCTCTCGCCATCACAGCGCCATGACAACGATACACACTTGCTTGTGGAGCCACCACAATCGAACTTCTCTGGTGGACACGTCTGCCGACCTGCCAATGGAAGACAAAGCAACAAAGAGAGATCATTTGAATGTAAATAATCAATGTTAAAAATACATTAATAAAACACATTCAATCTTGGATGCTAATGGGTCAATTTAGTTGTACATAAAACACACAATTTATGTAACTTCTTTTATTCCAAACACATAAAATGATCATTTTATAAGGACCCACTGACTATAAAAAGCACAAATAAATTTGAATATACACACCTAAAACACACACAGAAATCTCCATTGGCCACATTGTTATCCAAAACCGAAGCCCACTGATACATTTTCAAGTTTCATTCAATATTGCACAGCGTTCCCACGACAGCTCCATAAATTATACATCTCTACATGTCTGGGAACCAAACTACAAATCAATAGTCCCCAGACTGATTTCTCTCAGTGCCATTCTTCTCAGACGTTTGAGTTATTTTCTCTTTATAAAAGAAGATTTATGAAGACCTTCTCACCTTCTCTAACACCTTGAATCCGTGTCTGTGGGCCATTGTTGCTTAAACCCTATCTATAATCATAAGCATGAATGCCATGTTTTATGCTGGATTCTCCTATTGTAAAGACTTCTCTGAAGAAATGGGGAAAAAGACAGCTGTGAATCTCATTTGAGGTATCTCTATATCAGTAGACGGCCATTGTGGCTCTGGAAATTGAGGTCCGTTCCTCATCTGTGACAACCATACTGGAGGGCGAGACTGACAGAAAAAACGAAAGTCGAAGCTTAACTGAACAGTAAAAGGCTTGTTCGTGTGTGACGGGGGAAATGTATGTGACAGAACGTGTTTGTTTGAACTGCATTTTGTGTGTGTGTGTGTGTCTGTGTGTTTTTGTCTTTGTCAGCATGTGTGTCTGAATAAACTGAATGACCCATTCTAACCGTCTGTCTGACTGCTAGATAGCAAAGCCCCCTGGGAAACGCAGTCCTCTCTTATCTCCACTGTGTGCTTTCTGTCCTGCTGTCCTCCTTCTAAAGACTTCTGCACCCAGAGGGCTTTTCAGGCACTGCCCTCTCTCTCCTGATACCCTTTTGTCTACACAGCAAAAATTCAGATTTCAACCTTATTTTCAATAGTACTACATGTTTGGCCTCCACAAGCAGTAGTTTAGTACTATTTCATTGCCTCTGAGTGAACTCAGAAATCAGAAATACTGCCTTTTCCAGGCAGTATTCAGTGCCAGTCTTTTACATTTACTATTGGTAAATGATTAAAGGTATCAGATCATATTTGTTGTCATAATAGTGGCCCTCAATCAGCTCACTTTCTAGATATCATCATCAAGATCTTGCAGAATCTTCAAACAAGATCAGAAGATCAATCACTGATGTTATAGTCATGCATTATCACACAAGGTGGTCCTAAACTAAACAGATGCTAGTAAACTGACTGACAGCCTAATGAACTACAATGTCAATCTTAATTTGATAAATACAGATGAAGTCCTCAACCATGAATTTAAGTGTTTATTTCTATACAAATCAAAGTATTCAATCTGCATTCTGTGTGCAGTAAAAAAAACTCATCTTGACTGCAATCCAATTCCTCCTGGGAAAATGAAGTTATGGAGAAACAACAGGGAGTGGATGAGATTAGATTAACATATTTATCTAATAATGTAAATCCGTTTTTGGTGCTGGTGTAACGTGGTTAATCTAAGCTGAGGAAATGAAATTTCTCATGCGCTTCAGTAAGCCAAAAGAAATAATCATTAGCGTCTCACAAAACCGCATTATATTAGACAGGCAATTTTAGTCAGTAATGTCCGAGTGATGGCTTTCACAGTCAAAAAAATGGCACAGGTGTGTAACATGAGTCTACTGCTGGCTGCTTGTTTTACAACAGACAGACAAATAAAATGCAGCTAGACATCAAAAATTATATCAATAAACAAGTGCAAGTACAAACAACTGCATCAGAATACCTGCACAACAAACCTTAACTAGAGTTGCCATGTGCACGGCGGTACCATTACACTAAGCCTTATTAAGCCCCGTGGCCAATGGAAAACAGTTTACATAAGTTTCCTGTGCAAAGTTAAGGTTTGTTAGTCCTTCAGAAGGTCACTGTTAATCAGAGTGTGAGCCCTTGGGACTTCAATGGATATATCTTTATCACAAATGCTGACAGCTGCACACTCGCACACTGCCCACCAAGAAGAGCCCAGCTCCATCAATGTGCTTATCGACAGCTTTCTGGAGAACCCTTTTGATCCACAGATACAGAGCTGTCAGGTAAAGTCAGGGCTAATCGTGTTTTGCACCACAATGCCAGAGATTTTGAATGCTTTTGTCTAACGGACACAGACATGCTCATATTCAGAAACAGATATGTTACTTATTTTGTTTCTCAGATCAATAGTTTTACACACTAACCACCTGTCCTCCAGTTTAAATAAATCTGCTGAAATAATGCTCCATAAGAATTTAAATGAAGTAATGATTCATGCTTTTCAGGGCAAATATGCTTCCCTCATGTAAAACACGCTCATTATATATTACACTTTATTCACTAATCTCAGTGCTTTTTTCCTGTCATATTTAGCATTTTAAAGCCCAGTGATGAAGGGATGTCACACAGTCCCAATAAAGTGTGTAAGCTGTTATTGCAACAGTGTGCTGTATTTTATTCAGCTGAACTACAAAAAGAAGTGGTGCGCACATACATCCGACACTCACCTTATTCATTATTAATGTCATTAAAATGTTCACTTCCGTGCAATGAACACCATGTATATTTTAGGTGCTTTGAGACCATCAGATGCAAACAGCATGGTCTGTGTAACCTCTGGATCAACAGAGCCGCACACAAAACCTGAATAACAGATCACGGTGGGGAACCAGGGTGGTTATAACAGTCTCGCTCCATTGATCCACTTGTCTCCTCATCTATTGACACATATTCTACCGAACAAGAGACCTAGCTATGCTACTAAATGCACATTAAGCTAATGGAGGTAAAAAAATGCATGTTAGATGGATGCAAGTCAGAACTGATTAAGTCATTACAGCTACACACACACACACACACACTTAAAAACCAAATGTCTTGATCTCATTATTGGCAATATTGGTACCTTTTTAGCATTCTGTCCATGTTGCTCCAGTGGGGCAGAGCCACCATAATCTAAGAGTGCTTATGCTATATGCTAATGTGATTTTGATTAACTGTCTCGCAAATGTTCCTTCATTGAGGAAAGCGGATGTGGAGGGGTTTAAGAGTTTATCATGGAGAAAGTCATATTTAGCCTTGTATGGTATGAGGAAGCGTGATTAATTCTGATGTCCTAACCTGAGAGGAAATTGCTATGCGAATCCATTTGTCTGGTGATTCTTGTAACATTTACAGATGGAATGGGCAAAGCTAAGGGGAGGTGCCGGATTTCTGCTGTATATCATATAAACTACATCACTGTCAATGAAGTCATGATATAGCTATGATTACATTGCATGATGTTTAAGGGGCGCTATAGGTAATCCTCCAAATCTTACAGCTGCCTACTGCTATTTTTTGCCATCACCAACACAATTTCACTTTCTAACACAAAGGCTGTTTCAACCAACAAAATTATTCTGCTTTGTATGTTACCTTGTTATGGCCATGTCTTCAATACATTCATCAAATACATCATTCACATATTTGGGCAATCACACAAAGCATTGCAGGTTTTTCATGGTAGTGGCAGAGTTGTCCATTATATACTATACTTTATTTTATTTAAAATATAAACAATAATAATTGGACAGTAAGTTGACAGGCTGGGCTGAGCAGCAGCAGGGAAAACACGTTTTAAAATACTGAACAGTGGTCTGGAACTCATCGCTAAACCATATAGTCAAATGTGTCACTTGGTGCTTTGAATTCAATTAAGCTAATACACAAAATCAATAGATAATCAATACTATCTGAGTGGGAGGAAAGACATGATGTCACGATTAAGTAGTTGTTGAAACAGTCCTTTGATTGATATGAACAAAAAATATGTGAGTTCCAAAAATGAACCTTATATTAAAAACAAATATTAATAAAACAAGAAACAAAAGTTGTTGTTCAATTACATTGTTTGACTTAAAGTAATGAGGTGAGCAGATGGTTAATCCAAGCCATCAATTATGCTTAGAATAATATAAAAGAAATAAACTGACAAAAGCTGGAAAATTCAATTCAGTCAGGGAAGAAAGATTTAAACGAATGTGAATCCACAGGGTGAGTGTTAGAAACTATTCCATAAGAAATGGCTGGACTGTAAAGCACGAGGAGAGAGCTGCAATTTATATCAATAAAACTCCCCCGTGTCTCACTTCACATCACCACTCGAGCCATAAGGGAACAAATCTGATACAAATCAGAGTGAGATGGATAGAAATGGACAGAGATCAACAGAGCGTCGGTGGAAGATGAAGAAATATGGCAGAATGAAGGGATGAAAATAAGATAACATAAAGAGTTCAGGCACCAAAAACTCACAACAGTGGGAAAAACTAGCAAGCAGAAAGGTTTCATATATCTTGATTAAAACAATACAAATCAGAACTAAACTCAAAATATAATATGACAGCAGATGATTTTAATCTGGAAGCAATAAACAATTACAAAATAGACTGTTATCACCTAAAAAGATACATGGTCTTACCATGATTTTGTACTATGGTAAAGGCATGTTTTTTTGGATGTGTAGCAATGTATAACCATAGTATTATCTGATGCCATTAGTGTACTATGGTACCATGAAAATAAACTGTAAATTGTAAGGAAATCATTAGACATAAAAGCAACAGAAAAATAACCACAAAAGTCAACAATTGTGGCTTTATCTCTTAATGTTATTAAAACAGCAGGATGATGAGAGTAAATGAGGGTGACGGGTGCATGAAGCAGAAAGATGCTGAATAAGGAAGCTGTGTGTTCAGGCAGATCAAATGTACTGAAGTGTGTCACATGTCACTAAATAAGTGTGCTATTAACAGATGTGCTGATCCGGCACAAATAACATGTTAAAACATATGCACAGGCAAAAATAACATTTACAGCTTAATTAGTTTGTGTTCAAATGCTTTAAAACATATACATTACACCACACAGACAACACACACAATAAAACTCACTGTGTTTACCTCTCAAGATTGACAGGTACGTAAGAGAAAGAGTAAGCTATAATAAAGTACAATATATAGTATATTAGTGTTGTTTGCTAAGTGTTGCTATTAGAAGAGAGATTGAAGAGAGGTGTGCTTATAATACATCAAATGAATGATTTTCACCTAGTGGAAAAGGACATTTACATTGAAGGACAGCCCCGAGACATACAGTATCTGGGGGCAAACATACAGTTTCATAGAGATTTGGGGGTGGGATCTGTTGAATTGGCCAATAAGCAACCAGCTAGCAACCAGCCAGAAAACCCTAGCAACCATATATAAGATAAACTAGAAACCACTCAGAACAGCCCAGGAACAGTAAGTCACATGATAAAACAATACTCAAAACAACCAATCAGAATGCACTAGCAAATATAAATGACATGCTATAAATACTACCAAAAACTCCCCAGAAACCATAAGGTAACAAACAAAAACACCTTAGCAGGTACTGTAACCACACAGGTTAACACCACTTACACTGTAACATTTTAGATTCAAGTTTGGAATGTTAAAGGAAGGAACTTGAGGAAAATATTCTACTAACACGCTTAAAACACACCCTTCACACACACTAGTCAGTTTAACAGAACAGCAGGTTGTGATTGGCTACCCATGTCTGCATGCTCATACAAGCACGCCCCTAAATTGGGCACACACATGACAGGAATCCTATAAGCTGTAAATCAATAGTCTCGGTCTTGCTTTAATTACACATTCTCTGCCTCTCCAGTGGGTCTCTGCAGATTTGGCCCACTGGAGTTAATATTAACAATGAGAAGAGAAAAACTGTGTGTTAATGCACTGGGGGGAGGTTTTAAACAAGCTGACATTTAAATGACACATTTAAAAGAATACAAAAGAAATTTCAAAATAATCACAGCCGAAAAGCATCTCATTAAAATACATAAACAGGATCTGATAATTAGCAAAGGAAATAGCGCAGTACCCTATGGAAATATTCAATAATTAAATATTGCTTCAAGAAAAAAAAACATTTAATATATTCTTAGATGCAAATGAAGATACTTTGAATTAAAATCTCCCTGGTCTATTTAACAGATTCAAAAGCATGTTCTGCTTTCTACTGAAGCTTCAAATTATTCACTGTAAAATATTGTAAGAACAAATCATTAAAACAAAAAAGCAGTTATTTCATTTTAAACAGCTATTTTCATAATAAACTTTGCATGTTAAAATTGTGTCTGTCCTTGAATTTGAAGATAACATTCTGAGTTTCTGATTTTGATTTCATAGATGTGCATGAAAACAACTCAATCTTTGCTCTGTTGCAATCACGCCTGCGATTCATACCACATTCCCATGAATCATTAATGTAGCAGACATGTTTTGAAAGTCAAATGCATCACTTCAAATGTTTGGCACTGAGCTTGTGTTTAGAAGCACCGGACAGCTGCTCTATATATGCAGGGCTGTGGACAGTCGCATTCGTAGCTGCACGCTTGGGTCAAGCGCTGCAGTTCAGCCCGCTCAGTGCATCTTCCCCCACCACATCAAAGCCTTTCAGGAAACTAAGCCAAACATTGTAGTGCCACTCACAGATGGACAATTTCCAACCGTTGAAATCACAGCCCACAAACCCTATTTTCTTGTGCCAGAGGGCATGTGAATAGGATTTTACAATTTGAATATTTTGGATTCAAATTTGATGTTCTTTGATAAATTATGTTTTGTAGGGAGTGAGAATGGATGAAATTACAATTAAGCTAAGGTTCTGTAAGTGTGTTAAGCTAAGGTTTTGTAGATTTTTATTGTAGTTTACATTTTGCAAAGTTTTGTTATCTTAATACAACTAAATCTAAGCTTTCTTCCTGTGCCTTTGAAATCCTCAGGGGGTGATTCAACACACAACAAAGACTGAGCTAATGAAAGACAGTCTTTTTATGAGAGCTAATTTGCTACATGTGCAACAGAACACTTATCCACCTGGGTCATTCTGGTGAGCTACCTGGCTTGAGGGATATTCTGTATTACTGATATTGACATACACTATTAATGGTAGTGCCTGCTCAATGTGAAAGGCTGATTGCTTTAATTCGGCTGTAACTCAATGCTGCCTTTTCAGAGACATAATAAAGAATGAGGATAAAGAGGATAAAGAATGAGAGAGAGAAAAAGAGATCGACGTGGGAAAAAAAGGATAAACCTATTGTGTTCGTCTTTACCTATGCTAAGTGCAAATGGAAGATTGTTTCAAATTGTTCTGAATAATGTTAAAATAAAAATAAAATTTGTTTAAAATAATGTTAAAATAAAAATAAAATTGGTTAAAAATGAATAAATATCAGTTACACATTATGTATTTCTTGTGTTAAAAGATAGGATGTAATATTACTATGTTTGGCGTCACAAAGAGTAACATTTGAACTATGAGCAAATCTTTTCGAATTATTAAAAAAAATTCTCAAACTCGATGAGCAAAGAATTTCACGTCCATCCTTACAAATGTTGTTGCACTGTTTTTTTTAAACACGTCTTCCAACAAAACAAAATGACAAAATTCAGCAGGTAAAAAATTGCAACCCCATTGTGTAGAACAGCAATAGCACGCCACATGATTTGAAGACCCATGCACGTCGTAACACAAATGCACACAAAAAGTTCAATATTACCTTAGCAAACACCACACATGGTTTATAAGAACATGCTGATATTTGATTCCAGGCAAAAACAATCAAATGCAACAAGACTTTCTTTCACGCATTGTGTTGTTTGTGATTCAAAGAATCACATTATCCATGCTACAATGAGCTTACACCTTTATCGAACAGCTATGTCATTATTACAGACTGGCTAGGGGTTTTATAACGTGAAAGATTTCCAAACAGATCCAGTCACATACATCAACCGTAGTGCTGATTCAATGCATTACTCTTGTTACGGCTTAAAGATAAAGAAATGGTGATCTGGCCCCAGCATGAAGCTGCTGATGGTTGATCAATGGGGAACTGGTGAGATCAAAGGTCACTAATTACGAGTAAAAATGAAACTGATGGAATCAACAACAGAAGCTCTGAGAGCATTTTTAACAGGATGGATGTCCGGCTCTTATCCTTCTCTGCAGATCTTGTCCAGTGGGGCACAATTAAGCACACTGTCCATCCATCATTCGGATCAATCCCAAAGTGACCGGTGCGGTCCAACCACAAACAATGCAGATGTGTATTCCCAAAGGGACACGTGGGAACAGCTTTCTGCTTTTCCTGACCTTTGTTGGCTTTTGTAAACTTCTAAAGGTGACAATAAACATGTTCAATTATTTATGATCTTTCCTAAAAAAAAACAAACACAACATTTTAGCCAAATGCACACCCACAGATGCAGTCATGCCTGTCGAACTGGCCGTGCCCGACACCCAACATTAGGCAGGTAATTGCAGACAGCATGAAAGTCCATGTTTGTAAGCCCTCGGCCAATTAAATGTGCCTGCGGGAATAAAACCTCTTGACCCAATCCCACAGTCCTTTGCACAGCGAGAGCAGCCCACTTTAAACTCCCCAAGTGCATCACAGCCAGTTAATGTCACTTTGACATGGGCTGCTCTCGTGAGACGCCTCAGTCTTTGATCGGGTTAGTACAACACTAATTAGTCTGACAGCCTGGGAAAACGTAAACAAAAGCTATGCTGATTAGTTAATTATAAGATATAAGGGAGCTATTCTAATATGTAATTGTATCTTTGGTTTGACAAAGAGGATTTCTCAATTGGTTGTTGAATTTGTTTTTTATCTTACCAACACAGATAGCTTGAGAAGCAAAAATACTTGGGCCAGAGCTACGATCTAGTGATCAGAGCTTGCACTCTGACACATTGAGCTGTGGCGCTCACACTAGCGAATAAAGTTTGAATGCTGCCTACACCATTTCCTAACCACACCCCTTCTTCTACTCATTACTTTTTGCCATACTTGAAAAATGTGGAAAATCAATAGCTAGAACAGAACTACACCAAATGTGTCAGCAGTTGGTGTTTCAGACATTTAAGCTCAGTTTGATAGTAAACACAATAATACCACTAGCATAAACTGTGTGACTGAGAAGCAACTGGGCTGTGCTAACGCTAATACTCCATCTAGCTGGGACTGAAGCTTTTGGCCAGGTGACTAGGGGCAGCTCCTGGGCTGCATGCCGTGCTCCTGGAGGGCGGCCACATGGGAAATTACTTTTGGGAACCACAGCCTGAAGCATGAAATTGAACCCAACCGGTGAATCTGGCTGGTTCCCTTTATAATATTTAATGTAATTATGTAGCAAAACCCCTGTGCAGGGTTATAATGGGCCCAGGCCTTTATCTCTGGCTATGACTCTAAATACTGTTTTATGTCTTGTCATATACAGTATTTTATATACTAAAAAAGCAACATAGAGGCTGTTGCAAAAGAAAAGATGCAAACATCCTAAAAGTCAGGTGACTTAATTTGTAACACTCAAAATAAGTTAAACCCATGTGATTTAAATTAATAATTATATGTGAAAGAATTATTAATATGTGAAATGTATTATTACTAAGCCAATCTGACCCACCTGAAAACTTCAGCAGGCCAAAAGTATGAAGAAGTAAAAGCGTTCACTGAGGGAGGACATAATGAATGCAGACGAGATGAAAAGTGTATGAATGTGAGGCACCTGGAAAGACCTCCTCAGTGGAAAACCTTATTCTCTCCTCTATGATGAAACAAGTTTCAGGATTGTAGATTTTGTCATCATGACATCTGTGATTAAACCAATAGTTCAGTCTGTAAGGCTGAAAAAGAGCCGATATTCCAAGATAAAATACAGTCTGATACGACTCGTTTTCCTAGGAATAAGTGCCTGATAATGAGAAAATCAATATTCCAGGCCTTGTTTTAAATGAATAGTTTAGGAATTAAATGGAAATTCTGTCATATTTAGTCACACTAAATTTCAACTTCTGCGATGACAAGAATTAAAATGATTTGCGTCTGAAACAACTTGGGGGTGAGTAATTTATGGTTTAATGGTTTAATTTTGACTGGATTAGTATATTAGACTAATAAAGTCTAGTCACCTGAAGACAGATGTTTCAGAGAGCAAGATAAAGTGTTAAAAAACTTTAAATGAATAAGAATAATCTGGCAGATAATAATAATTCTGTACATCGATTGCTTTGTATATTTTCTGTGTGTCTTGATTCAATGACATTTTTATTAGTTCAGCTGGAAGCCACTTCTACTTGATGTCAAAACCGAAAGCAGTTTCTCTGGATATAATCAATGCTGAAAGGTGTATAACATTTATTTGCTAAGGTTCACTATTCTGCAGAACTTATTTAAATGTTAAGTATGTTAAATGCACATTTAAAGCTAACAGAACATCTAGGGTGACTGCCAAAGCATTGCTACAGTATGCAGTTACTAAGGTGTTCCGGGTGGTTGCTAGGACATTGCTAGGTGGTTGCTATGGTGTTTTGGGTGGTTTCCAAGTGGCTGCCTACCGTATAATAACACATTTCTCCTCAGAGAGCTGGATGAGGTCATTTATGCCCTTTGCACAAACAGTGCAAGATGAATGAAGTTAATATCTAACAGATTTAAATCCCTAACCCCAAACATGAGCAATCGTAATACTAAAGCATTAGCATTAACACTGCAGTTGAGCTCTATAACAGCCTATCACATTATTTTATTTCAATACCCTCTGCTGAAAAAAAATGAAGGTGTAATGATAAAACAGTTTGACCAGACAACCTATTGAAGCAAATCTGTCCCACAAGTTAGCTTCAGGGACTAAAATACGACACACACACACTCTAACTTGCCCTTCTAACTTCACACACATAATTAATCAAGCTGATTAATTACCATCCAATCACAGCAGAGGTTCTCTCTCATTTTTCATAATAACACTTGCATATGATCCTAGATTTACTTTTCTACAAACCTGAGTCATGTACAAGCAGTGCTGTTTATTACTTTTTAATGTAACCGTAATGACCAACCTGCTATATCCATTGATCAAGATATCCCACACTGAGCAACTGCAGAGCTCTTGTCATTTTTCAATATTATTCACATGTTCAGCTCAACCCGACAGTCGGCTGTAATAGCATGACAGTGCTTAAAATCTGCATTACCAGAGGGAGGTAAATGTTTGAAGAGGATTCTGGGAAATAAGCCTATTTGAGGCAGGGCAGCGTGTGTGAGGGAACGGAGAAGAACGGTGGTCCTTGTGACTGTGCTCTGATGAAAACAGAAGCTCTGCAGAGGCCACAGAACAAAACTGAAAGCAATTCTGAAAATCAATCTATCACAGAAACAGGGAAATTAGGTCTGGATTCAGAACGCAAGTTTTAACCTTGGAGAACAGGTGCATCAAGGTTTGCATTTTTGGGCACCTTCATGTTCTATAGACATTTGACTTCATTTACTCCAGTTGATTTGATTATGACATTAAGGTGGTCTGATGTAAACAGACAGAAATAACCAAAGCAAGCAAAAACTGTTTTTGCAACATACAATAGAGTAGCTTTGGCATTCCAGACAAATAACAAACATTTTACCCCTGTCCATACTATGGTGAGGGTCTCTGTGATTGACCTAGCACAACATGCAACCCTTTATGAACCTTTTTTTTACCTTTTATTTTTATTTACTTAATTTATTCCTTTGGCAGACCCTTTTATCCAAAGCGACTTACAGCGTATTAGTTATTGTGTTCCATGGGAATCGAACCCAGAACCTTTGCGTTGCTAACACAATGCTCCAACAGTCTCATGTACAGGTTAAGCTCAAGTATCCAACCAAAAGATCAAGAACTAAACAATCTGAAAATTGATTGAACTGAACATTTGAATATGACTATAAATTATTATGAATATTATGCATATTACCCAAAATCTATGATTATTATAGCTCTGGGATGCAACACAATGTCTCCATCATCCATCCCTGCCCAGAATCAGCATCTAGACTGGAACAAACGCTGCCAAATCATGGCTGAACTTGCAATCACTGAACTGGAAGCTGCATTTGGCTGCAAAAACAACAGAATGAGCTCCTGGCTCACAAATGATGCAACATCTGAACTGAAGTGTAAGAAATAGGTGCAGAGAAATTGATCTGCATTTGATTTGAACGGACGCTATCAATTACTTGGACACAACTGGTTGAATATACCAGGTTGAGTAGTCATTGATACTGGAGATAAAACCAGCAGCCAGCAGCCAAACCACATCACATGGCCCAAAAAAAGCTGGTTTAATGCTGGTGACATGACTTACTTCAATCAATTAGCTGTTCATAATTATATAATCATTTTGAGATGTTAAAATTATAAGGGGTTTTGAAATTGCAGAACTGCTCTTGTACAGCCAAAAAAAATATATTTTTGAAACGTTTGTTTGTTTTTACTAAATGCCAAAAATTAAATTGAAATTAATTAAAATTTAAAACAATACTTAAGGCAAACAATTTAACTTGCCACTGTAATTTAAAACAGCTAGGAAACCACAATTTTGCTGCTACATTAGCAAGGTAATATTTACGTTTAAAATAGACAAATGTCAAAAAATCAGGAATCAAATGTTTCCCAAATAGGTAGCCACTTACAGAGCGTTGCTATGGATGATGCCCATTATTCAGAAATACCTGACCTCTGAATGCCGAAACCGACCAATCAGAATCAAGTATTTTAAAGAGCCATGAAATAAGAGACTGTAATACCCTGCACCCTTCAGAAAAGTGCTCTGCCCTCCAGCGTGAGTAGAGTATGGTGATGCTCACTTTCAATTGGAATTCACCCCTAGAGTTACATGCGTTTGCCTGGACAAGATGATCAAAGCCATTTTCAGCCAACAACATGCTAACAAACACACAGACGCTAAGATTACTCACTGCAGGTGGAGTCGGCTTCATCCGAACCATCTGGACACTCAGGTTCTCCATCACATCTCCAGCGGGCCGGGACGCACTGCCCATTCTTACAGGCAAAATCTGTCGCGGCGCACGTCTGTTTTGCTGTCAAAGGAAACAGAACGAGAAAATATATGTTAAATGTACAGAAACGTCGTCAGTAGCTGCTTACTGTACAATATAACATCAGTGGCCTATTAGGTCCCCAGAGTTTGAGGTCTTCCCTGCGCAAGATATATTAGATCACAACACATCTTGGTAAATAATTGAACATGGCAACAAATGTTCTGGAGCAGAAGATATGGAAACTTAATAAGCCTCATGCTTAAGGTTCAAACAACGAGCAGCAAGCACTTGTGGCTAAGTGCACAATATTTCTCTGTAGCTTCTTCACGTTGTGTTTGTGGTTTAATTGGAAGGGGAGTTTGAATGAACCGAACAAAGAGTTCCACTGGGAGCAATTACAAAAGCACAGGTGCACATTATTGTAAATATATGATCTCTTACATTTGTTTGTGCATGTGTGTAGATAAAGGCTGCTTGTATTAAGTCCAGTAAGTTTGTGTATGGAGTAAAACAGCTTGAAATGAGAGCTTCTAAACCATTTTCAGCTCTCTGGGAAGGAGACCAACAACGGCTTTATTAGAGAGGACCGATTTAATAAATAGTGCCTGCACATATGCAATGCTCTATTCTCCAAATACTATTTCTGCTTAACATTTTTCTCATAACTGTGTGGCTGTGTTAAAAAAAGGTGAGGTGTGCATTTTTTATTGTTAAAATTCATAGGTAGACACAGAATTCCATTCACAGGTTTATTTCTCTGAAAAGTATAAACATTGTGGCACTATCAAAACATTATCTTTTGTTTGAGCAATATGCATTATAATCATAGCATTATAAATGTAGCATTTGCTGAACCAATAGTAAGTTTTGTGCAGGTCTGGCTGACCGAGGGCAGATTGAAAAAATAAATAAATAAATCACAGTACTGCAAAATGCAAGTACTGATATAAAATGTATACCTTGAATTCACTGTAAATGGCTTTGGATAAAAGCGTCTGACAAATGAATAAATGTAAATGTCAAATTTTACAACTCAAGTAACAGTAGAGAATTTTACCTTTAAATTTCAAACCTGTAAAAGTTTCTAATTGTACTGACAAACTGTCTTTAACAAACAAATGACAAATGTACATAAGCAGTTAAAATTCTCTTCATGTCTAACCTAAAGTCAAATTCTCTTAAACTCTTAATCAAAATCCAATAACAAAATGTAGGAAACCTTAAAAAAGATGAAGTGTATGAGTGGTCCATGAACCTCATGGAAAGACTGAAAACAGCAGAAAACTGTGAAGCCGTGTTGCTACAGAACAGACAGAGAGGTATTCTGTGGAGTCATTCTCTGGAACAATGAGCAAATCCAAGCCCTTGCCACCCATCAGAACAAGAGGATTTCATCTAAGTCTCCCCTATCTGCCCAGCCAAGCTACCTTAGACTGAAACAAGCCTAGAGATTTACCAACTTACACATCATAGGGGCCCTGTTTCCCAGCTCCTTATCTTCCTCTGAAACCAGCAGGTTATGGGTTGAGTACCTCTAAAGTCTACAGAAGAGGCTGGACAGTGAGCACTGTGCACCAGTTAATTACCAAAGATCAGTCACTAGTCTTATCATAAGCCCAAACGTGACCTTATCACAGACCGCATGCCTTTTCTTAAATAGAAACACATTTTTTCAATTCTAAAATACTTTTTCTATCCTAATTTATAATGCCACAAAGAGAGAAAACAGTGTAGAGCAATGCTCTATTTGTTCAAGCAGTCAAAAAACGTCATGTTTCATGGCTCAACCAATGGAGTGACGTTGAGACTCCTGTTTGCAAAAACAATAATTCATTTTGCAGTTCCATTTGACACCACTAGAGGCACAGAAAATCCTGTTTGTTTTAATTCACTGTTAATTTCACACAGCAGCACAAATCATCTCTTGAAGTGCCGCCAGATGTTGCTGACTTGGAGAGCGGAAGCAGTGCTTGGGGGAAGGGGAATTGTTCTGATGTGTGGGTGTGAGAAAACCCGGGCAGCACGTGTTGGTTTTACAAATTTTCCTTTAGGCTTCAAGCATCAACTCATGGGATGCGCTGATTAAAAGATTGTATGTATTACAAGCAGAATATATTCCACTATGCAGACATACTATATGCACGTAAATTTAAGATTGCACACAATCTTCTACAGAGTACCAGATCACAGATCATTCCACACAAACAAAAATCACACACACTCTCAGATGCAGACAATCATGCACACATCACATATGTAAACATTAAACATTGTACATGTTTTTTATATTTTCTTGGTGAAATTCTAATAGACAGGGGAGCTACCATGGAGCTACCTTGACAGAACTAGGCATGTGTTACTCTGAATAAACAAAAGAAAAGACTGAGAATCTGTGTATGTATTAAGTAAACATGCAGACAAAGCTGTGACAATCCCAAAGTTCCAGGTCTCTGGAGACCACACTGCTTCCTGAGGCACCACTAGGCTGTGATTTTTATCAGTAGGTACCAGTTTTGTGTTCCTTACCATCATTTATCAGAGTGGGTGGTCTGTATTGAAAGGACAAAGGTCAGTGCAAGGCTTCGATTTTTACAAGCCATTTCTTCCAAGATTCACAGAGAACTTCTAAATGCAGTCTAAACATGTCTGACACCTTCATCGTCCCGAAAACGGCCAAAAAGCCAATGAAATTTTAAAACCACTGAAACAGCTGGGAAACTGGCATTCGATTTGCTTTAAGAGACTACCAGCTTACTCTGAGCTAACAAAATCATGCCTGAAGGTGATTAGCGCTGGGGTTTTTAAGAACTTTTAGAAAACAGCAGTCACCTATTAGCTTCTAGCAGTTCTACTCTGTCTAATGCTTGTTAATTTTGATGTAAAATTCAATAGTCCACTCATGTTGCCTTGGAGAAGCAAATCAGTTATAAGGGATCACAGATCTATAGTGTGCTGTTTGGGAAGCTGCTGTGATTCCCAAAGCTGCTGTGTCTGTGGTTTATGTGGTTCTGAGTGTTGGTTTCAGATAAGAGAACCCACCTATTATAGGATAAGGCAATCGCAGTGGCATCTAGAACAGGGCTATAAACATGAACAAGCTATAACTATAAACGTAATTTGTGAGAAGAGGCGCCGATGGGTCACACTTTCTGTCCATCTCTTGCTTTGAGGTATGTTACAGATGAAATCTTATATAAAATGAGGAAAAATAGACATATATACACATAATCACATACCGTTCACTGGCTTGTCAATTTTCACCCCATGACAGACGGTATGATTTACAGCCTGTATTACTGTGTGACTGAGACGCACTGAGACACACTCCACTTGCTAAGTACCCTATACTTATGTGGCACGCACAGACCATGAAGGGTGAGAAGTGTTGTGAACGTCTTTATGCCTCATGCTGTGATCTGCACTGTTCCTACATGTGAGAGTGAGTCCAAGAGAAGAAGATAATAGGTATCAAAGCATTCTATTGAGGGAGAGAAAAAATACAGACAGACAGACAGATCTCCCAATGGGGAATTGTGTAAAGACACCCGGTTGCATGCAGTGTTATATCTGTGATCTGAGCTCAGTTTACATGCTGCCTATGAGCTACAAAGAGTGTAGATGTGAGGATAGAGGCAAACCCTAGACCAGACAGCCTGACCCATTAAAGAGATAAAGGTTTTAAAACACACACACACACACACACACACACACACACACACACACACACACACACACACACACAAAGACCAAAACATTAAATGCCAACAAACACTTCCCCAATCAATAAGGAAAGGATGACCATAG
>JBAJNP010000016.1:79470-222057 GCA_036877545.1 Yasuhikotakia modesta
GAGAGAGAGAGAGAGAGAGAGAGAGAGAGAGAGAGATGAGTGGTGAGCCAGGGTGTATTGGTGTACTGGTTATGTATTACTATGCATTGTTACCAAGTCCTGATAGTACTGCAATTCCTTACCTTTAGTAAACCATGATTCATTTGCAAACATGTTTTGCTATTTTTGCTAACTTCATGCTTTAAAGCATGTTAACACCATTGAAATGAAATGTCCATGTCATATGTAATATGTAACAGAAAAATTCAATAGCATTTATCATGGTACATTGGTTTACAGTGTTTATTATAGCACCAAAACCCCTGTCTAAAATATTTATTATGGTCATTAAGATATCTCTTCAGAATTTTGACAGTATTTTCCACACAGACATTTACACACCAGCGTGTGCATGGAAACTCCGATATCTGTAACTCTCGAACAGCAAAGCTGGAAAAAATTAGAAATAACAAGCAGACGGGCTGCAATGATGACAACAGGAATAAGCCTGAAACTCAGATGAATTTCAAAGGCAATACAGAACTTCTCTGAGGAACTGAGAAGATAAAGTCCCATGAGAACGGCATTACACTGACGCTTCACAGCTGAGCACCATGCGCTAATCTGCCTTCGCAGCCTCTGTATGCAGATTTTGTGAAAGCACCTTCATCGAACTCCTTCTGTAGTCTTTTTGTTTAACACTTCAAGGAGTATGAATGAGATATGTGTGAGGGAAGCAGTTACAAGCTCAGGCACGCTCTAGTTAACGGGCACCTATGTCAAAAAAGTTAAAACTTAGCATTCTGTCAAGTTGGAATTCGCTCTTATACAACATAATACCTTCTTAAAGGAAAAACGATAAATGCAGTGCAAACTAGGTCCATTTGAGGAACCGAGTGGCACAGGAGCATAAAGGGGCTGCTGAATGGAGCAAAGATGTGTCGCTATTGCTGGTGTCAGCAACTTGGCGGAGAATAAAAGTTTTCCTGAAGTGCTGATCCAGAACTAACTTTTTACAACTAAATCTGAGCTTTAAATGCAGGCTTAAATATGCAAACCCAACTCAGAGTGGCAGTTACAGCAGCAGCCTAGCATGTAATAGCCATGCACTCAGCAAAATTCAGCCAAAATATGCTAATTTTTCTGTCATTGTTTGTCTACCTTTATGTCATTGCAAAACTATACCGTTATATACAGTTTCTTTTACCAAAGACTATATAAAGCCTTAGTTGATCTCTTCTTTGTAATAAAAGTGAAAGGGAACCTGGGTTTTTATAACAAAATCCAAACATACCATAACATAGTTTATGATGTATGTCAAATAATAACTCTGAGGAAAAGTTGCTCAAATACACTGCTCTACTGATTGCTGTGGTCACTGTATGTAAGCAGCAGTTTGGATATTCTAGAAATAACTATTGTTGTGTTCCACAGAAGAAAGTCAGACAGGTTATGAAGAACCTGAGGCTGAGTAAACAATCACAGCATTTTGGATGAGCTCTCTTTGAGGGACAGAGCAGAACTAGGAACTGGCTCCTATCAGCTTGTTTTGTTTTTTTTCATTCCTGTTCACTCTGTCTCCATTGATTTCTGCACTGTTGACGGTTCTCTTCAAACAAACAGGAGAATATCAAACATAATTGTGCGGCAACTAGTAGTGAATAAATATTTACATTGACCCATAAATTGGTTCCTTTAGTCGCAAAGTCACCTTTTCATACTTGCTTTGTTGTACCTTTCGCTCTTTCATACAATCACAATTTTTTAGAAGAGTGTGGGGTTGAGGTGACAACAACATAATGTTATACTTGTTTTTTTGAAGACCAAGCACACACGTTTGATACAAACACAGGCTGCTGTTGTTGTTATTTTTAGCATTGAAGCAAGCCAAACCAACAATCAAACAGATCACATTACAGTCTGTCAGAGCAAGAACCCATTACAGTTAAGGGATTTCTTTAGTAGATGGCAAACAAAGACATTTTTCTTGGAATGAGAGCAAAGAAAAGCAAAAAGGCAAAGATATACTTTATAAGATATAATATTTGTTTTCAAAGAGCTGCTCAATAGTATGAATATGAGTAAAATAGTGATTTGTGTACTGCTTAATTACTGTGGACCACCACATTGTAAAGTGCCTAATTAAGTATAAAAAATGGTCACTTTAAAGTGTTTTAGTAGTGTAACGGGTCTGTGAGGTACTGCAGTATCTATGTAAAGCATTTATTGTGCTATCAAATTGCCACACAGGTGCTTGAGCTTTGTAATAAAACAGGTGCGTGAAAATGTAATTTGTGAGGATGTAACACAATTCAGGGCCCTTTATGACAAATATTCCAGCACTCCTACCAACATATGTTTTGTAATTTGTCTGGGAAAACAAAGCATTACACACACACAAATTAAAAAGGAATTTTAGTAACATTGGAGACAGCTGAGACTTCAATAAAAAACAACGAAGAACTGCTCTACAAAAGCACAACCTCTGAGAAATAATTTCCTCTGTGAGAGTGGCTCAAAAACAGTGACCTACACTGACAGATAAAAAATAGGTTTATGAAGATGTCTTAACAGCTAAGAAACGTGGCAATTAAAATCTCTGGAAAACATGCACTTTGACTGTGGAGAGCATTTTCTGTCAGAGTTAGATTCCACTGCTGGCTGGATGCAGCTACTCTGTGAGTCTAGGGTGGGGGTCAACTGTCACGCCCAATGCTGTGAAAAATCGCTTAAGACAGTAACACCACACACACACACACACACACACAGCTACACCATTCAAATACACACAAAAAGCAAGTTCAAGAGGCCATTAACAGTCTGCAGCATATAAACACAGAGACCTGGAGATGACCATGGCCACTGTGCTGGCCACTACTGCGAATATATGTAGACAGAAACAAAAAATGGATTAATTCACCGAACTGAGCCACCACCTCACACTTGACTGAAAAAGGTATAAATAATCATGTACTAGTGGTTAGTGAAACTAATAAATGTTTCAACATTAAATTATAATGAATAAAAATAACTAGACTTTTTAGTCATTCATTATTTCAAGCACTAAAGGACCTAACAAAAACCCCATTCACACTCATGCTTGATGGAGCTCCAATACTAAACTAGTGTGTAAAAGTTCTGTCCAAGAAAAAGTTTAAATGAATTACAATGTGCCAAAGATGATTACAAACTTGTTGTGATTGAGGCGCACAACAGGGGTTTACATCACAGCGATAAAACAATTCTTGAGACGACATGCTGATTAAACTACATCCGATCTCAGTGTGACTCTTGCGCTCATTTGTTTTGGAGTGTGTGTGTCTCCCTCATGTGGTTCAGTGCCCGGTCATATCCTATCATCACAGTGTGCGCTCAACCACTGAACAAACTGCCATTGCTTTATTAATACAAATGTATGTGTGTGTGTGTGTGTGCGTGTGTGTTTGGGGGACTGAGGGGGTTGGCAAAATGGCAAGCCCCAAGACAAAAGATCTGGGCAAATCTGCCCTGCTGACATGGAAGAATTCATTTCAATTACAAATGTCCTCAGCTGCTTGGCAAAGACGAGACGCAACAGCCCCTCCACCAAATGGAGCACTGGGAAAGGATGGGTATAATACACAAAAAACAAGACACACACATAACAACCTGCTGCTTTGATTCGCTTAGAGTCTGGGCTAATGATGGCATGACATGATTTCCTTTACGACTGGATTTTCCATCACGCCGGTTCACTTACGGAGCGTGATGCAATGAAAATCTCTCTCCTACCTTTTATTTCCCTTTAAAAACACGCTTCTATTTCTTTTAATCATTATACTGGGCGAATCACACGCAAACTAGCAACGTTTAACTAGAAGATCAAAATAAACACTTTAGTTGCATAAAAAAAACAACGCATGTGTTTAAGAGCATTTTTGTTTTGTGCACTATTAAATTCTTTTCTTAACATTGAAGATGCTCCTCCAATGATTCTCATTATCATATGCTCAGGTGTGTTACTGAGTTTTTGTAATGTCATAATTTTATAATAATTAGTTTTTTTGTTGATATGTAAACCACCACAATAACACGTATAAACCGGTCAGTGTTGGTGGCTTTGTGTTTTTATTTCCTGTCTGTTTTTTTGCTTTGTTGCCTCTCTCTCTCTCTCTCTCTCTGTTTATCCCGCACCTCTCTCTGTGTGTATGCGTCTCGCTCTCTGTCCTTCTTTGTTGTTTATTCTTTGTCTCAGTGATGCTTTCTTGCAGCGGCGGCGTTATTGTGAAAGCACCACCATCACTCATTTGAGGGCAGAGTGTGTGTAAGTGTTTGTTTTGGGGTAGAGCTGGTCTCTCTTGTGACTATAGCAGTGCTTTTGGGTATAGATACACAAACACAGGTATGTATATAGATTTGATGAATGTATATAGTATCAGCCACTGTCCAAGCAAGAAAACACTGTTTACAGTCATCTGAAGTTAGAACATGCAGAGTGATTTGCGCTGCATGTCACGCTTAACACTTAGTCATGCGGGCTGTAGATATGATGCATGCACACTTGACTTGTGAAAATGAGGCAGATGCAGTGCAATCAGGCATGTGAGGATTGAGAGCAACAACACATTCACTGGAAATATCGTATGAAATGACAACAAGCACTGTGATCACACATACAGAAGGCCTATGACAGGGTCAGATTTATCATGTCTGTATTAACCAGGAGACCATGAGGGCTGAGTTATGACGATAATTGTCAGTGTGATTTCCTGAGTTATCTGTACATTTAATTAAATACTACACATAAATGTGATTTGTAAATGCGAACTGTAGCGGCAAACTAAAACAGAGCAAAAACATTCAATTTTGTTTGCTATTTGGAAGCATTTTGCATGTTTTATGTTAAAGATTAATAGGTTTCATTAATTGTTTATTTAAGCAATAGCAAATCATGGAAACACTATGATCATCTCAAATACATAGTCAACAGTCATCTTATTTACAAAAACCCAAACAAGCTCAGCATAGCCCGTTTGATAGCTCAACCTAATAACGCAAATCTCTAACAACACCAGCGCCATGAGTTCAGTCCCCAGAGAATACACAGACTCATGAAAGATATATACCCTTAAAAAGCGTCTTCTAAAGGCATTAACATCAATGTAATTGCAAACACTGCTGACAGTGAAGCTCTAAGCTGAGAAGTGCGAATGAAAAAACACTGCAGTCATTATAACCAACAATCATCTCCTCACTGGAGCTCCAGACTGACATTTAGTGTCTCACATTAGAGCTCTAATTAGCAGCATATGGTTCCAGATTCATAGCAGAGGGGGTTAATAGACCCGCTTTAATGAACCACACAGAAGTGTATAAATGCTTCTCAAACTCTGGATCTATATTCACTCATTAGTTTTTACAATACCTAAAATTCTTCACCAGCATCTTTATGAGACGCATTCAGTAGTAGATCTTTGCATGTAGATACTGTACCAGATATTTTCATAGCTCTTATAAACAGGTTCAGGTTAACTGTTAATCATGTTTCTTTAGCTAATTTCAATCCTGTGTTGATAAAAACGATTACAGTGTGTGGGAGGGACACACACTGACTAAGCTGCTTTGTCATGCTGCAAATCTGCTTGATTGGTGAGGAAGAGAGAAAGCGGGGCTGACATGGCACTTTGTTGCCGCCTCTGAATCATGAAGCATCAAACATCTAAAAGGAAAAATAACAGAGACATGCCTGATGTTGACAGGCCTTTAAATGCATCCTAAATCGCAACATAACATTTCACCACTGAACTAATGACTTACTATAACCAGGATCTAGACGATCAACTGCTGTAATATACAATCCTACACAACATACAAAAGTGCCTTCAAACTAAACTGGAATTGTAAACATTGTGTAGATTTAAGTGTGACTGTTGCTTTATAATTGCTGAGATGTTCTGGACTAGCTGCTTACTGGCCCAAGTCAAACCGTAGCCTATGATGTTCTGGTCCCTATAAATAAAACAACATAGTAAGAGCACACAACTCCTTTATGTCTCGCAATTTAAGTTATTATTTTATTCTATAGCAGAAAACATCAGTGAAAACTGAAGCTTGATAATTAGGGATAGGAGTTAAATTCCTAAACATGCATAACTGTGAAGCTTGCCCTTTATTATCATTATTTATTTTGCTGCATAGTTCTTATTTATTTCACTGCAAATCCTGTGCAAACGTACTCTGTAAATATAAAAATACATGCAGCCAATGGCCTTTAAGCCGTGATTCATTCTATTTTAAGGCTCAGCATTTTAGCCTCACCAGTTTGTTAATGGATTTATAATCCGTTTGTGCAGCACAAAACCCATATTGTACTACAATAATGTATTAAAATATTGATGAGATTCAATGCCTGGAAGAATATGTAAATCACATGATAAACTATTCAACAGATATTTAATATTTGTAGATTACTAAGGAAGAAAAGGGCACTCAGGAGTAAAATAGCACAGTCAGGTATTAGAAGTTTGTGAACCCTACATTTCAATTTAAGACCCCTTTACAGCACCAGAGTCAATCCTATCAGCAGCTCTTTTAAAAGTTTACTGTATTGCCAACAGCTCACAGCCTTTAGATATAGAGTTATAAAGCTGCATATAAAGCCATATGTGGGGTCTGGAGTGTTTCCTGTTGTTGAATGTCTCACACAGAGCAGATAATTGCTTTCCATTGAGCTTGTGACTAAATTCATTCCAGTCTACAAAGCAAAGACTTAGAAAAGTCTGAGGGAAATATACATGTTTGCTTTTTGAAAAGTCCGCCCCCTTTTTTCTATCTATAGGGATAACCGAGAGTTACCTTCAGTTGTGAAAGTGATTTCGATCTGCATAGTTATACAAGCGCACTCACCAAATCCAAGTCCACTCACTTCCTCTGGTTGAATGTTTTCCAGTCACCTATGCGTATCCAAGGCTACCGCCATATTAGAATATAAATGAATCCTTCGCCTGACTGCTGCGGTTGTCACAATGTCACCCACCTCCCTACACCCACTGACTTCTCCTTCATTAGGTTTCAGGGCGACTGACATGGGGGTAAACATGGTGCTGGTCCGCAGCAATGTGAGGGAGAACCCCTGGTGAGGGAAAGTTCTAAAGGCCCATGTGTGCGTTTTTCTGAGGAAACAGTGGGAATCTTGCTTTGGCCCA
Source organism: Yasuhikotakia modesta (assembly GCA_036877545.1). NCBI lineage: Eukaryota > Metazoa > Chordata > Actinopteri > Cypriniformes > Botiidae > Yasuhikotakia > Yasuhikotakia modesta. The sequence continues at coordinate 86,634 of JBAJNP010000016.1, forward strand.
TTTTATTCTGTGGGGAGCTATGAAAGCGTGATCTACGGGGAACCCTTTTGACATGACAGCAGTGGATCGTAACCTGTGGTTGGATGAGGGTGGAGGCTAGGGTTTTATGAAACAAAAGACATCTCTTGGTAGACTTCAGAACTGTGCGAAAAGTTTCACAGCTGAAGGCGAATAAATGAAGGGGATATATGTTCACTTACACGACTCTCTTTAATGCTTGATTCTGGTTGGTCGATCATGGAAATCAACAAATGTTTTTCTGTATATTTGCCTGAAGTGCCTGACAACTAGTTTTTTTACACATCTTTTCTATATTTATATCTCTTGAAGTATCTTTAATCTTATACCAATCATACATATTCCCCAAATAATGTGAACGTTTGTACAAAACAAATTAAAGCAATTCAAAGCCCATTGACAGATGTGCAGATGTGCAATGAAATCATAACACCATCAATGCCACACAGAAAAACCCACATGCTTTTGATCTTCTATGAGAGTGTTTGATGCTGGACCAGCGTGGGTCCGGCTGAACCGAATAGAGTATCTATCAAAGGTGTCCAGCATGGGGAGGGAACTTCTCTGATCAATGGCAGCCCCTGGCTAGCGAGCCATCTTTAATATTTCATATAATATACTGTCTGGTCCTCACCGCTCTACTGAGACGGCCTAACAAAGACCAGAACCTGCTGCGATGCCATAACTCGCTGTATACGTATCCAGAGTAAGTCACAGCAGGGCTTAGAAGCTACAGTACCTACAGGCTGTGGATTTCTGACTGGTTGAAGAACTCAAACAGTTCATATTTTCAAGAGTTTATCACAAAGAAATCAACTGGAATAGAGATGTGAATAAAGGAGAAATATGTTGCTGTCTCCGGTCCCAGTTTACAACAGTTAAAGTGTACAGATTACAGATTGGTATGAAATTGTAATCATATAAATCAATATTCTTACCATATTTATATAATAATTACAATACCAGTATGCCTATGCTTGTAAATATGCCTATTTATAATATATAATTACATAGATGCATTAATATAATGAAATATATTATACCTAAAACCCCTACATTATTTGTTTAATGATGTTTCGTATCAACAGATATGAACGGTTAACGTCAAAACAACACTATGACCTCATAAAACCTGACCAATCGGGTTTCTATGCTAATGAGTGTTTGTCCACATCCCAGCAAACATAAGCAGCAGTGTCAACATTTAGCCTAGAAGAATCTTCTATAATCTTCTTCTTAATTGTTCTCCCTGGAATTCCTAAAGACTGTGTTGCTTTCATTAGTATTCCTTAGTGCTAATGCAGTTTCCCCTCTGTGGCCCTGCAGAGCAAGGTTAGCACAAATGCAGGGAGCCATTCAAAAAAGGAATGACAACAAAACCATGGCACTTGTGCTGCGAATGTATCTTGCTTCATAAAATCAGCGCAAGCATAACAGCGCTAGAGGGTTTTGTCTTTAAACGTTTAAGGTCTTTAAACGTATAAGGTTACAAAGCTGCTTCCTGTTATATTTGTTCAGAGCGAACTGAACGTCAAAGAAAAATGTGCCTAAATCTCACTAAACCTCCAGAGGAGTTTTTTAAGTAAATACTCTTGAGCAGATAGCATTATCCCACTGAGCTATAACAACAGGTGTCAGAGAGAAATGAGGTGCAGTGGATTTCTACAGAGAAAAGAAAATTTAACGGGAACAGAAACTGAGGAATTAGACAGCTAGAGATGAGCAAACTCTTCCTAAACAATACTGTCAGTCTGGGCCTCGTTCCCAGGCCTGGGATGGGAACACAGTGTGTCTGTGCTTGGCCCTGAAACCCTGGGAATAAGAACAGGCATTCTGGAGCTAAACATTAACTGCATATTTGCTAACTGTTTTCCCTGTGTCTTTGTTTTTTTTTTTTTGTCATGCAGGCTTGGGCAAAATTTACATATTGGAAATTTTGGATCATGAAATTAAACTGGCCACGCCCCACATGATGCTAAATTGGAATTTGCATAGTAATGACAGGATGTGAAATTGACTGAATTACAATCTACAGAACTCAATACATAAACTTAAATATAAACAATATTATTATATACATCCATCAAGAAACTGATGTCTACATTAAACATGTCATCTGATTAATTTTAAATATTCCTATTGTGTCTCTTTCAGCATATATGAGATAAATTGGTAGCATCGCATTTCTATGTCTCTGATTTCAGTCACACACATCACTTACATCAGCAAACCAATTTTATTCTCCCAATGTGATATAAACGCTGTATTATGTTGCTGTATAAATTTTCACTCACACTTGGCGCTGAAGTGTTAATCTTCGAATCCCAGGTATAAAATAAAAGCTGTTATGATTTACTGTTACTTTTCTCTGTGGAAATAGAGGTTCTGTCAGGACGTGTTTCTAGTGACCTCAGACTGCTAAGAAGGCAGGTGCTTTAAGGCCCTTTACTTAAGCAAATCTTTCTGTCTTTCTCTCCTTCTCTTCACAGTAACCTAATTTATTTTCAATTACACAAACCTCTGCTGTCTAATGGCTCAAATGTGAGCTCTGTTCCCTCAGCTCCTGTATGCTCGCAACTCATGCTGCTATCACAGCTGGAGGAAGCTCAATGTGACAGTTAAATGGTTAGTAAAGAAGCCAGCATTTCTAAGGCTCTTTGGAAACAACAACAGAACCATTTTAAGCTGAGATTGGTATAATACCTGGAGAAAACTACCCATCGTCATTCCCATTTATCTCCAGGGTAGTTGCTCGGCTGACGCGGGACCTACGATTTCACTTCTTGTTTTGCTTTTACTTTTGTTGTCTTTCATTACCTGAACCAAGAATACAATGCAACTAACCACTATGAAGCCACTATGAAAACACAACACGCAATGTAAAAACAAAAGCTTATATAAAATAAACATACAAAACATTATATAAAATAAACAAGACAAATATCTATAATAGAAATTAGTGAAAATATTAAAAATATTTAGTGAAATATTAATAAATAATCATGAAATATTTTTTATTTACATATTTCTTGAGAATTAATTTTACAGCTACTTTTGAATGACTTAAAAACAAAAGATGCTACTGGGTAGTTACAACTGCCAAACCTTAACTAATATCAAGTTGGGTACCAAAGAATAAATCTTACAATTTTCCTAAGCTAAACATACAATGCAGCTAAACCTCAACATTGCAGTATTAACAGGTGGCACCCAGAGGTGGCTACTTTCTTCCTTCCCAGAGCTGTCTGGGGGGCAACTGTGAGGGGTCTGGTGCATTGATATTCCCCCCGAGATCCAATTTGGAACAAAGAGCAGACGGCTTTCCCTCCCTTAGGGAGGTGTGGAACAATTCCTTTCTTTCATACCCCTTATTTGGAGTCAAAACCTATGGATCTTAATTGTATTACTCTGATCCGATTGAAGGGAGAAAAGGGAAGGGGTGGAAAAGCAGAACAGAAATGGAATTTTGATTTAATGAATGAGAATGTAATCCCAAAGCTCTCTGCAGATAATTCGCTTTAAGAGTGAACATTATGCCAGTCCATGGCTAAGAGGATCATGCCTGTTACAGAGAGAGCAGAGAGGGACAGGGTCAGTTATGAAGGAAACAGAAGAGAGGAGAGGAAGTTAAAAAAGGGATGAATTTGTGAAATGAAAGATAAAGTTCTTCCACACGCTCTTTAAGGTGGAAAAGATGATGATAGCAATGGGAGTTTTGAACGCAATGTTTTGGTGTTTAAGTTAAACAAGCTTGCACACCATCATCCTCTTCATGATGAGAAATATTTACTGACAGTTACTGAGAAACTGAGATCTTCTTGAGACTGAGAATGATAACTCAAATACTATGAACTGCAGACAGCAGGGGTACAAGCTGAATAAAAGCAAACCTGAGTTTGCTTTTTTTTTGAAAAAGTTCCAAAACAAAAGCATGACTGGATATTAAAAACTCAAGCATTTGACAGCAATTTAGGATAAGGTGGCAGAGAGAAAAGTAAACAGACAAAACAAATTAATTAAAATACCTGAGAAGGGCAGTAGCAACAGGAAGTTAGTGTGTTTGATACGACTGTGCCCTTCCATGAACCAGCCACAGCTTAACTCCGAACTTGCATGAACCAGAACTTGCTCACCCTATTGAAACACAGTCACATTGTGCAAAAGGCCATTGTGTAAGACTCCTTTGGTCCCTTTAGGAAAAGAGGTGACAACTATAGGCTCGAAAACTAAGATTAATGCTTCCCCGTGTCTAAATACCAAACCCACACTCCATAAAGACCTCCTCTTCACTTAACTAACAGCCTTCACTTACTCTCTGTGTCTTTGGCAAGACATTCACTGCACTTTTCACATCATTACTCAGGCTACGGTTAATTCCGCCAATGCGCAAAAGGCAATAAGCCCATTCAGTGCTCAGTGTCTACTGACAGTGTCTCTAGCAAGGAGCAAAGCCAACTGAAAACTCCTTTAGCATGTACTGTGATATATATGAGTTTTTTTGTGACTGTATAATTGCAACAAAATAAAGAGAATAAGCCAGCCTAACCACACATGCATTGTTGTGGTATGCTTGCTTTTAAAAACAAACAGCTAGTAATACCAAGCTTTACATTGTGTCGTTGTTCAGTAGCTGTAACTGCACATAAGCCACGTCACACTCTATTAAATGCACGCTCCAAAATCCTTTGCACTGTATTTAAACTAACATTTTTAAGCATGCAAAAGAATGTGAATTACAAATTTGTGAATAGTTTTATTCTATTTTTTATGTAGCAAAACATCCATGTATTATTTTCCATTACTAACAAAAATACCATAAAACGCATTATTCTATAGTATTCTATATCTGTATTCTATAGTATGTTCTATTATATGATATTCTATGATATGATATTAAAATAATCTGATACCATAACTGTAATGCTAATGTACTTCTGAAAGGCAGGAACGGATAGTAGCTAACGTCAAATAGTAGGAGAATAATACAATTATGAAAAAGCAGCAATATAGAAAAGGCAGATAAATTGCTTGATTAATATACATGACTGTGACCAATTAATTAGCCTGTTCCTCAATTAATACATAATTGATCATTCATTTCAGATTCCAATGCAGATATGTGTCTGTAATGATGAAATAATACAGTTAGTGCCTGGCGATTTACTCCTATTTCTCATACAAATTATTTAAAGGCAAAAAGCGGTTTCATCTACTGTAAAAACTGTTTGGCATCAATCTTTCTTGAGTGGCATTCATTTTCATTTAAGCAAGACCAGCCAAGCAGACAGCAATTCAACCTTCTGAATCAAAAACATTTCCTCACACTTCCTTTCCCAGTCAAGCGTTACTTCTCCTGTTATTTTTAGCTTTCTAAGCACAACCTACAAACTAATATATCCAATTTTTTACTCTAAAACACCTCCCTAAGAGTTCACAGTACCGGGGACACTGTTGTACTTCTGAAAGGTATTAATGGCAATGCAGTTCTCTCTGATAGATAAGTAACTCTGGATGGTTGTGCCAGTGAAGGGAGTTTTTCTTCTACCACAAGACAAATTGTCTCATTAGCACACAATAAGTCTGTGAAATGTAGTTTATATGCAACAAATATGTGTACCTTGAGGGTAAACTAAGCAGTGATGGGTTGCCCATTCCTCAAATGGCAATCTCTTTCCCTGTAGAGAACCATCACTGAAACATCTATATGCAATTATATTGAACATTAGGCTCATTGTAACATTTGCTATGCAAATGTATACATAAAATCTAATTTAGATCAAATGCTCACAGCAAAGTCATTGTGTTGCATAATCTGAACTCTAGCACCAGTCTGTGTGGGTGGACATAAAGTTATTTGAACTTGCCTGGAGATCATTGTGGACCCAGATTGCAAGGACCTGAAGAGAGTGGCTAGCATGATTTTGGGGAACACCAGCAAATATCAAATTACCGAAGGGATAAGTGAGCAGACTGTTGGGCTGCCTAAGCATACAATATTTCATCGGCCTAGTAGTGCTGGATTTCATCACTCTCACCCTGAGTTCACCCAAAAGACTTCAAAGTCACTGCTTCTCTGAGAGATATACCAGGGCGAGCAACTTGCCAATTCCATCGTCAATAAAACATCAAAAATATGAATGAGTTTGTTGAGCTCAACAAGAACTCTTAACACTTTGAACTAACAAAGTTAAGACTTTGATATAACACTTACCAAGAACATCACTGGCCTGGTAAGGATTTAAGATTTCAGAATTACCCAGCACTCTTTGTGGATAAAACCCCACAGTTATGAAATCATTATTTAGATTGTAAATCCACAGAAACATTGTTAACCAAAGTCGCTTTGCTTTAGCAATTACACTTTAAAAACTTGAAAACAAGAGCTCTTTGAACTACTTTAGCTATTGTCAAAAATAAACATGGACAAAAAGAATATAAATTCATCCTCAAAGCATCTCTCATATGAAAGAGACAATAGCCTACGGGGATTGTGTTTGAAGATGCTATTCTTCAAAAACTCTGAGGTGTTTTTATTGTATAATTCATGCCAGGTTGGTTTTGGTTTTGAGTGATCGTTTGATGATGCACAGTGGTATTAATATTTATTGACGTTTGCCAATCTTCTCTCTCATTAGCAAGTTATCCCTCAGGCTAAGATGGGTTCCTCCATGGGCTGGTCTATACAGACTAATTCACACCTGCTTTCAAAGAGAATATACGGTAAATGGTTGTGAAATCTAGGAACTAGCAAACTGATTTATCATGTTCAAGCTGAATTTGTTTTTAAAAAAAGACAATAGTTTAAGGTAAAAACTTTTTCTTCTCACCAAAATGTTTGTCAACAAAGCTTCTACAAAAACTAACCTATAACCCATGCAGAAGATATGCTAGCCCAAGCCAAATTAGAATAAACCAGACTATTACAGTCACAGCAAACATCTTTCTTTTAAACACACACTTTTGTGTGCATTTGCAAGGGAGAAAGAGACCTACATACTACATAAAAATAATTACAATGAGAACTGACACAGTCACTGTGAAACACACACACTGACACACAACGTTTACTATAGATGGCCTGCAAAGTGATAATACACAATTTTTGAATAATGACCCAATAAATTGTCTAGTTAGTTGACAGGGTTACCCACCCTAGTTGATTTTCACCCACATTTGATGAGTTAAATAGGAGTTACATTAAAATTCAAGCCGAGATAAAAATTTACACATATTATATTTAATGTAATACAAATGCTGTATTTATCCAGTAGCGCAATAGTAATAGACCAACCTGGACCAACCAATGCTAGTTGGAAACAAGCTAATATGTTCCAAAAGGTTGCATGTTCCAGATTTTTTAAACAGACAGCGCAACTGAAATTAACTAAAATAAATGAATTCTACCCCTGGTCACAACAGCAGAAATTTGCAACTTGACACACAAACTTAATATGGGTCAGTAGAGTGCTTCAAAATCTGCTATGTGTCAGGCCAATTTAAACATGCAGATTATCCTCACCATGTTGCTTTCCTGCATTAATGGCAGTTTAGCCATAACTCTTTGAAGCATAAATATGCATAAACATAATTCTGTCTCAATGAAATGCCAAAACCTGACTGTGATTATGAGTTGTTATCTCCATGCGTCTCATTATCATCTTTCTGGGGATGAGAACAGTGAACAGGCAGCTGGGTGAGAAAAACAGCAGGGTGGCAGATCCGGCAGCCTGGATCTAAGCCCCACAAAAACAGCAGGATGCTGCTCCCTCACTGGTGCCCTTCAAATACTTGAGACTGATTTACTGTGGCAGGAAGGCAAGGACGAACAGTGGGGAGGTAAAGAGCTAACGGCATTGGCTGAGCCACGACCTAAAGCACAGAAGTGTCCAATGGGAAATCGAGGTAAACGTTTTTTAAACACTTGTACTGCATGTACAAACACAACCTTTCGCAAAATACAACAGCTTAATTGTAAACCCAACGCCAGCCTGAAAACACACACAAAAGCGGAAAAAACATGGACGACAACAATTGCCTAACCAAAAATATTTACTCTTTAGATGTTTTAGGGGCTGACGAAACATGGGACTTTGATCAGGATTTTTAGGGAATTCAAATCTTTGCTTCGAGTCACATATCAGCAGGACTTTTCAAAAAGACAGCTGGGTCTTTGAAGTCAAAAAGGGCCCTTGGCAAAGCCCAGCTATGTATTGTAGAATGTTAAAGAATTCCTTTTTTTCATTTTTCTTTATCCTTTGCTGAGAAGATTCTCAAAGGATTTCTGTGATTTGATCCTATAATCAAAAAGCATTATTGTATAATTCATTAATAAAGCATGTTTGATATAGTTTATTGCTCCAATTAGAATATGTATATATACATATATAAAGCCATTAAAGACCTGCCTTTTAGATTCAGTTCATACCAATCAATCAATGCTCTAAAAATGGGCTTGGTATCTTAGATAAAGACATGCCAGTTCAGTTGACCCAGACCACCTCAAGTGTGATTTCCACAGGGCAAAAATTAATGAATTCTTATGGGTTGTTCTACTTCAGAGCACATTACAGATCAAAGGTTTCCCACAAACCAATGTAAACACAAATTTACTGAGCTAATCACACTTTGCCACTTAGTTAAATTGTCACCCGTTTCATGCCTTTAGAGTCCTATTTAATTGCATCATTTTTCTTGTATCAAAGCTTTTACAGCTCCACCTCATTGATCTGTCTCTCTGATTGTGAGAAACGGTGAGTGAGGGACTAGAGAAGGAGCTGTTCTTCAGTCTGAGTGGTCAAACAATGATAGGGCTAAAATCTCATTTCACGACTCGCTGCTGTGTTTGCAAAGCCTGGGGCGATGGTGCATCCCGGGAAGTGACTCTGTTTTAAGTTCCTGGCTGGTTGTCCAGGTGGACGTCAAAAGGCGGGGAGATAAGGACGTTAACGAATGACACTGGGGGGCGAAGGTCACACAATGCCGGATTCGAGATTCCAAGGTCCGCTTATTTGGGTGCTAATGGCTTATTGATCGGAAGCACTTCTCCCAAAAGTGTTGCTGCGTACACGCCGGAGCTCAGTGGAGATCAGTCTGGCCGGACTTCTGCAGACACAGTTGTTCTATCCACTTCATTTTGTAGGATGTCGATCAATATGGCTCCTTAACTGCTTTCAGATGCTCATACATCTTATTTGGGGATTACTTTAAAAGCCTTAAAGGAATAAGAAAAAAAACAACACTCTTCAAACACGTGCAAGCTGCTTTTAGCTTGAGTGACAAGCCAGACTACAGTGATTTTAAAAGAGACTTAAATGTCAACATTAAAGAGCAAAAAGGCTATTTGTTTTGTCTATATGTGCTGTAAAACTATTGTTTCATCTTACAAAAAGGATATTCCTAAACTGTGCTCAGTACATTATTCACAGAAACCATTGTCAGTAAAACTTATAGCGTGAAAAAAAACTCTGCCAACATCAGCAGCAGCACCAAACAGATTAATGGCTCTTAAGTTCTCGGTCCCATAGTGCCGCTATAATACAAAACTGCGTTGTTAAATTGAACTGAGCAACAACCAGCATTATTACCCGAAAGATAATTGCTCATTGCATCATCTGAACTGTATCCCCCGCCAGGCGAAAATCATATTGACAGAAAGCCATTTGCAGTGGCGTGTTGATTTACAAAGTCCCTTGTCAGTGGTTTTGACTTTAACGCTGCTCATTGTTTTTATTAATGGCCATGAAATGGCGTTTGTAATTGCTACTTCTGTGTCTTTGTTTTACCATCTCTTTGTGAGCTCACTGCTGTTGTCAAATAGTATGTCACCATAATATCTCACGCTCAGAGTCTCTGCATGGCGGCCTTTCCTATGCAGTACGAATCCAAAGTTGCAAAACATCTTGGGGGTAAAAAAGAAGTCATTTAATCACCTAATAACCGTGCCCAGCAAAAGCAAGTCAAAATAAAGTCATTATTAAGTCATTAGGTGTTCCTGTAGCTCAACAGGTAGGGCATTGCATTAGCAGTGCAAACGAAACACATATACTGATAAAATGTATACCTTGAATGCACTGTAAATATAATATCATCTGCCAAAATGCCTAAATGTTAATTATTTCCTTTTATTTTATGTTTTGTAAACCTAGGATATTATGCATACTAGCTTACTGAACGTTAAAAATGATGCCACTTATCTGCAAAATGCGTCAACATTTTGGGTTATTGACAACAGCGCCTCAATACAAATGAGTGTTGGACGCCTGACAACACCCAGAGCTCCTCTTTGTACTGTATGTAAAACGCACACAATAAGTGCCATATTGCAGCTATGGGAGGCAAGGTAGGAGGAAATGAACAGGCAAGATGTTATCAAGCGTCTCAGTCCAATAACAAATTGCTTGTGCACACATTTTATTTTTCTCGCCATATTTGTGGTAGAGGTGGGCGAGGCGTGCCCTGCTAGAGTGGGCTTCCTGGTGTCTACCATTTGCTCACTGATTACACTGGTGGGGGAAGGCAGGGGGAACAACAATCTGTGCACAAATCTCGCCCCTGCCAAAAACCGCAACAGCAAAGGAATGAAGTCGATACACATGCCTATCCATCTCCTTTCATATCCCCCTGGAGCTCAGCAGGTGGACATCTCTGGCAACACCACTGAGAGACTAATATCAGTCCTGCATGTTTTGAATCAAAGATGAAGATTATACCTCGCTTTTAAAATGCACATGTGCAGAATGCAATTAACAGAGAACTTTAACTTGGTGCTGGAGGGGGGAAAAGTGCATGGCCATGCAAAACCGCCACAATTAGGGTGTGACCAGGGCATCATTATGAGTATCTTGACAGGAACTGCACTGAGTAAAAAGAGTTCATGCCAAAGTCTCTATAAAAATCTGGTCCCTAGATACAGTTTGGATCCCTCTTCAAATCTATAGGATTATGTAATCTTTATTTTTTTATGCTTGTAATCTGACAAAATTCTATTTTACTCAAGGCCAAGTTCACTGCTTAAAGTTAATAGAGGGTGTATCAAATATACTGCAACATCAAACCTAAGCAATCATAAAAAAATGTTTGCTTTAATTATATCAATCCTAAAGATAAAATACATTACAGCTAACAAGCACCTGAAAAAACTTAAAAATTAAAACACACTTTAAATTAGTGGTTTGCATCTGGGTTTAGGCCAACATGAATCTGTACCCATGAGTCTCTCTGACTATTCATGTCTGAGGATTCCTCTGACCCACTAAACCCCTATATTTCAGTAGAGCGTTAATCCTGCCTCTGATGTGAGGGTGGTGATAATTTATTTAAACCAGGCCAGATCCAGCAGTTAAGCCAGAGTAATTTAACAACAATGACTGAACAGTTCTTTGAAGACACAGACTTCAGGAGCACATGGTTGGTGGTCTAGCCTGACAATGGCTATTTGACAAGGGTCGAAATATAATGGAGTTGTAAAGAACTCGGTCACAGTCATGTGATTCTGCTTGAAAATAGCAAGAAAGGTGTTGAGGATTTGATTAAGGATAAACCCACAGCACAATTCAAGTGACAGGGCTGGAAAAAGATCCTCTAATATCCTGTTTCTGATACATAGAAATTCTGTTTTCTTAAAAACTGTTCAATGCCACAACAACAATAAATTAAATCACATGTTCCTCTTACAATATTTATTTTCCTGTAGTTAAAGTCATTACGCGCTTTCATACATTCCTTCTTTTTATCAATATTCCATAATAACATAATGTTTTAATGTTTTTAATGTTTTAAACCTGTATTGTAATTATTCATATTATGAAAAATAAAGAAATTAAATTCAATTAGGCAACTGTTAAAATAAAACAGCCTCTCTCCATTCAAATGAAATAAAAAATCTGTAAACATTATTATCCACTTATCACACAGAGAGTGAAATCACAGACATTTAACAACATTTTGAGAATGAATCGAAAGATGTGAGAATCAAAGTGAATTTTTTTTTACTGCATATCGTAACAACTTGTCACAATGTCTACCGTGATTAAATTCAAAATGTCGAACTGGCAAATGAATCACTTTGGCATGTAACCTACAGGCATTGCTATAATTTCAATTAAAGGGATGGTTGATTTAAAAATCTAAATGATGTCATTTTCCTATATGTTAAAGTGTGAAAGGAAGATGTGGGGGACGGTTAACTCCAATCATCATTTACTTTCATTGTAAGGAAAAAGAGCTGTGAAGCCAGATAGCATAAATTTTTTTTACCAAAAAATTAATACAGATCATACGGATTTAAAATGACAGACGAATAATTAAACAATTACACAATTTTAAATTAAAGGACAATTAAAGGATTTTTTGTTTACAAGGTGACTGTGTCTATGTAGATTTTGGACCCGAGACCTTTTTGAAATACCTTTCAAACACTCCTAGCGTCACAGGTTGACAGAGAACCGAGCTCCCCACAGGCCTGGCAGAGAGTTCCCTCTGGCCTCCTCACGCTTCTGGCTAACAGGGCTTTCTACTTCCTGCCCAGCCACATATGCCATGTTAGTGCTGTAAACACAACTGCAGTCTGCTGATGGCCCTGCAAGGCTGTTCAGACCAGACTGAGACAGTCTTTGAACTCTGCGTGCCCAGGGGCGTTCTGGCAGAGAAAAGTCATCTTGTTCTACCAAGGCCTTCTGCAGCATGTCAGTTCATTGAGGTCTGACAGCACAGAACGGTAGTTAGTTTGGTTAAGGGTGTTAGTCACTGAGGGCAACCTCTGCTAACTCTATTAATAAAGTTAATGATACGACAGATCCCTGGCTGAAGCTACTGTTAGAATATCTAAGCAGTACATTGTTTTATGACAGCAAATATTAGCCAGAATAACAATATAATACTTTTTTTTAAATTGTGGTTCATACTCATGATTTCACATAGAAGAGGATGATTCTCTAACATTCATGCCTTATCTTACTTCTTTTGGATTTATGTTTTAAATAAGATAGTGATACAATATTAGAAACGAATAGCTTAATAAGATAAAACACATAAAAATAAATAATTTGTTTCCACAAATTATATTTTCAGACATGTTTTTATGACTATGGTGGCTATGATTTCACACTTTTGATCAGTTTATATACATGTACATTAACTAGCAAAATATTTAAATATCCTATTGCCCTTAAAGATGACAAATATGCAACTATATGAACCATGTACCTCTGCAATACTTTGGTTGCCATCCACGCATCTCTAAGCCGCATGGGAACCGCAGAGGTGATTGTTACCCATCACTGGTTATCACAAACTCTGTACATGATGATCTACAGACCTTAACATTCAAAGTCAAGGACACAGTTTCAGCGTGCCATCTCTGTCCTATCACCTGTAAAATTGTTGTTGTATAGAAATTTATCTCCTGTATCTTATACTGTTCCGGATGACAAGCCCAGGTCCCTGGATGTCACAGGAAAACCTCAAATCCTTGTTTTATTAAAGAAAGACATAAAGGAATCCATTTAAAACTCTTGAAGCCATAGAAATGGTAGTGGTTTCACAACTCTATATTATGTGGAGACCCATAATTCTCCCAGAACTACACAGGTATTTTCATAGCACATGTATAGAGAACATCTACAGCACTGCAAGACGTGTTTACAGCTAAAGACTTCAAATGCAAATGCTTACGCTTACACATACATACATACACATACATACGCACACACACACACAAACACATGCATACAATCGGGTATGTATACACACACACACACACACACAATCATCTATTTTTGTTTCTCTGACAAAAGTTTTTTGCCTGTGTGACACCACAGGTTAAGATTATATTCAGAACACAGTATACTGTACAAGTCAGTCTGTGTCATCGAAAACTGTTCCAAAATTCAGCGATTTTACAGACTTTCATTTTGGTGGCTGGCAAGAAAATTATACCTCCAACGCATCACTACATGTGTTGCCAGCTGGAGTTTCAGAGAATATATAAATACACTCGCTTTCTCATTCAGTAACCCACTTACACAGAAACACAACAGCCAACTTAAAAGCAAACTTTTAAAGCTGGATTTTGGGAAACCTTGGAGACAGGGAGCATCTGATAGAGACCAGCACACAGGAAGAAAACTGCTGTCAGTGAACCCCATTTGATGCAACTTCACAGCGCCAAACACACTCACCACTCCAACTGAAAAAAACATCTCTGAACAGAATACACAAACCCTTCAACCTCTCTAGGCCGTTTACCAACAACAAAACTCATCACACTCTAAAACAATGCCCTGCCAACCACAGCACCATCAGAGTGGTACACAACAGTGATTCTGTATTCATTACACATCTCTACAAGAAAATATTACCAGTGTATAAACGCTGATTTCCTGAGCTTAGAAAGTCACACATTGTCCAGCAGTCTCAAAAAACAGACTTGTAAAAGCGCAAGGTGGTTTTAGAGATGTCACCCTGTTTTTTTTTCCTCATTGCTGCTAACATAGACATTGACAGCTTTTCACACGGAAGATGGGCCACGGAAATGGATTGAAATCATATCCTTTCATTCAGGCGCCTTTCGTTTTCAGGCACCTTCATACTCCTCAAGGTATGAAGAATTTATTCCACAGAAACAAAAGAACAGGATGGCTTTTCTGTGACTTTACACAAGGCAGTGCTGTTAACAGATTGCTTGCAGGAATCAATCTCCCTTGCGACTGACGGCAAAGACTTCCCACTGAGTCAGACTGGTGGCTCACGTTGATGTAGCCTGTAGATGTTGTTTTGCGCAGGGAAAGTTAGAGACAACAATGAGTCATTCTGGAATAGCATCTCTATTATGCCAAGGTTAAAAGATTTAAAAGGCAAAAAGAATAAGTTCTGGTCAAAGTCAGAGAAACAAAATTGAAATCTGAAATAAGCCATTAGCTAATAACAATACAGTAAAATACTACAGTAAAACACTACAGCAAAACTGTCCAAGTTTGAGTTTTTGGGACTTGAATACCTACATTTTTTCTTTCCTAAAAAACAGAGTGCTACTTGCTATGCTGTTTCTAGGGTGTAGTGGGTAGTTGTTAAGCCATTGTCAGGTGGTTTCTAGAGTGTTGTGGGTGATTGAAGGAGGTTGGTGCCTGTCCAAAAAAAACTCTCTTCAAGTTCCTGTGATATTCTGGTCCTTTGGCTCTCTTTCATTGAAAGTGTATATGAATTTTTTTTGCCTAACTTCCTAAGTTTTAGAACCACTAATTATATAAATTTTACACTACTTGTGCATCCCAGAAGCAGGAATAAAAATGGCATCTGATGATGATTTGATGATGTAAAAGTAAAATCTCATTTTGTTTGAGTGCGATTACTTAAGTTTGTAAGCAGATCAAGGTCACCTAACTCTGTAACCTAATTCCAGCAATATAATGGAGGGATGAAAACGTAACGTTCGCAAATCCTCAATCACTGCATTCCATGTGTGGCAGAGATTACAGCAGCATATTTCACACTGCCTTGTTCATTATTATTTCACATGCTTCCCTCTCTCCTGGTCTCTGAAATATAGGGCCATGCAGTTCCTGGTGAACAGGCCACACCTCCTCAATCTTGAGCATAACCACAGCCTTGTGTCAATCAACAATGAGGCCAATGGGTTTCTACCTAAACCACAGTTGACCACATCCTTAAAAACCTAAGGATGATTTTAGAAAATGACCATTTTGTCTTACCTTGATCCTAAAAATGTGAACTTCTAAAAATTAACACCTAAAAATTAACCTAACCATTAAAAAAACCCACAATATTAGAGAGGTCAGCCATTTTGTTTCCTAACCAAAATAACCAAATCATTATAGAGAATATTACAAACACTAAATTAACCACCAGCTCTGACAAACTGATAAAGGACTCTAGTTATAATACAGTCCATCAAACAAGAAAAGAAGAGCTTTGATGTCTTTATAGTGAATGACCCTTGATGTCAAATATTCATGTCTTGTTACTGGCCCCTATTCTGGTGACTGTCTCTACTAGTCCCCAGTAATCACAAGCTTAATATCTATACAGATGTGTTTTGTATTCGGCTTTGCCCCATGGCTTTAATAAAGATAAAACTAAAGAGCTGCTCAGCCCATATGCCCTGATGCAAAGGAGATCATTAATATGATAAATGACCTTCAAGCCATCCCACAGAAAGGTGCATTATAAAACAAGACAGCTAGCTTTTCATTTGTACGGTATACATAAACTACAATCTATTAATATGATAACACCTGCTCAGGTGAAAGACGAAACTAAAGGTGTAATTTCTGTCAACAAACAGAACATAAGAAATAATGACACAGTTCCCCTACACAACCCCCCATTAGCCATTTGTTGGGATAGTTCTGCCCCAAACACACCATTGGTTAAATCTAACCAATCTGGTTTCTATGACAAACCAGTTGAGATGCTTCAATAAACAACCAATACTTTGCAGGTTTCACAGTGCTACACTTTTTAAAGAAACCGACCTACAAAAAGCTTTTTCAACATTTAAAGAAGAAAGTATTTTCATATTACAAAAAGTTTATATCACTGTAATCACAATCTATGGTCATGGAATATGGTTCACGCCCACTCATCACCTCAGCATGTCTGCTTTCACAACATCCAGATCAACAATAATTAACGATGCACAGCCTGGGTTTAAAAGCCTGTTTAACATGTGCCTGGGCACGGATGAGAAGCCCAAAGCTGGCATACTGGTCTCAGCTAAGACAGCTAAAGAGATCACATCTTGAAGATGGGTTCTAAGACTTGTGGTCCTAGAAAAGTAAAGCAAATAGGATTGGGCGATTCAGTCAGGCGGTAAGCTATCGGATCAGTGAAACCAGCATTATCTGTACAAGCTGTCTGGTGAACTGGAGCGACAGACAAACATCTGTCACGTGTTAAGGTTTCATCTATTTTTGGTCTGTGGTCCATATCTAACGCCCAGTGAAATGCAATATGAAGAAACTCAGGGTAGCCCCTACAACACATTTTATTCACACTTCATCGCCTCATATTCGATAACTCATTATGGCAGCATGCGCTACCTTAATTAGAGCAGAAAGAAAAGGAAAGAGGAGTCTGGCACTTAATTTGACCTGCTTTGTATTTCCTCCATATCTCCAGATTCTGCATAGCTTTCATTATAGATCCACTCAGCTTTGTAAAGAAGATCATTATAAATCCTCAGCTGCCAGTTAAGGTGACTAACACTGGGAAAAGGCTGCTGTACCTATCATGTGTCCTTTGGAGGTTTCTCACTAGATGGATGTTTATTTACCTCTGAAAGTCACACAACTGGCTATATGAATTAAGTTATACCGAGACACAAAGCACATTAATTGTTTCTCTTGTTATCATCACCAGCCACGGGATTCACAGGGTTTACCAGATATGGAGCATAACATCCTAGCTGACAGGAAATGTTCTCAGAACATTGCCAAAGCATACAAATCCTAAAAGTTTTCTTAAAGTTATATCAAAAAGATTCTTGTAATAACATTAGTGCAACCTTTTTAAGCGTTATATATCAAACATCATTCTTTGTTTTTGTAACATTTTAAAACCCTAACATTGGAATAACATTGTGACCAAGCAACAACATTAATACAATGTCTAAAACAGCATGTTTTGATTGTTCCAAGAACATGTTCCTGTTTTGTTTTAGTACAAATTTTTGACATCCATTCTTAATTTAATTTAACTTAATTAGCACAAGAAACACTAATTTAACATTATTGCACTGCTATATATATTGTATGTGTGATCCAAGCAAATGATCCAACAAAATCCAAGCAAACGGAAGATGATATGGAAGACAGAGCTGGTGCTGTCTCCAGCTGTATGCCAGTTGCTACTGGCTGCATGTGGTTGGGGGTCTAACAGTGGGACAGGTGATGAAGTCCCAACTAATGACATTTCTCTGTCACTTTAGCTCCACATGCAGTAATGACTCTACTCATCCCCCATCCCCTGCCTCTAACCTTCACCTCTTTTTCCACCTCTAAAAAATTCTCTCATATCTTATTATATCTTGACAGAAGTGTTACCATGGATAGGGAGCCACTGAGGTCAACAGGAAGCCAGGGTGCCACATAGGAATCTGACAGACTGCCAAACTCATCTGCTAGCAACAAGCTGCTCAGAAGAAAATTGTCCCAGGGAAAAGATTGCCAAACTAATCCAAGGCACACAGCTTTACTTACATCAGAATGAACTACAGAAGTACTGCCAGACCAGGTTGTATGTTCTGAACAAGACATCTGAAATTCTGTTTATAATTTAAAAGCTGGACCAATCACATAGGGAGTATGTAAGTTCAAATAGTCAAGTCTAACTGAGTGTAGGCGTTCTCCAACGTGTTTATAACAAAATTTAACTGGGTCCTAAAAAACAGTCAAATCAAAAATGAAATGTGTCATTGTTTACACACCCTCATGTTCCAAAGCCACATGGCTTACTTACTTTCATAAAACAAAACCTGAACATCTAAAAAACATCCTGGCCATTCATACATTCGTATTTGTGTTCCACAGAAGTCAGTCAGATTTGGAACAACTAATAAGCGAGCAGTGTAATTTTGGTGAAAATTCCTTTAAACAGTGACAAAGCAAATGTACCCTAAAAAGCGCTGCATATTTTCCAGGATTACCACAGGAAACTCTGAGAACTCTGAGGCCAAATGTGTATAAAGGCCTCCACTTGACTGTGCATACACTGGCATGTAAATTAGCGACAAAGGTAAGAGGCCTTAGAGCTGGTCTTTCTTCACCATCGTTTCTTTGAAGGCTTTTGTACCCACCCTTACATGAAGAGAATTGCTAAAGCTTTAATGAAGAGACATGAGGGACCATCTATAATTGTGATCCAGACTTAATTAAAACATACACTGCTTTGAGTGTGTTGGTCAGTGTATAACTGCAGTTGTTTCATTCTCTTTCTTCCTGTGGCATTTGTGCAAAGTCCCTGGATGAACCAAAGGCTCATTGAAATAACACTGTCTCTCCTATTTGAATCATTCATCACAAATTCTAATAATTTGCTGTCCTGTGGCCCACAACTAATAAGACCTAATGGCACTTTGTGTGTGTATTAAGATGCAGGAGGAATTCCGCTGCTTCAGTCTTTGAATAATTACTCTCTGTGAAGCAACAAAAGGCCGTACCTCTTCTAGAAAAACAAATAGCCCTCATCAAATACCAGACAGAAGGTGTCTAAGGCACCAGGGCACAGAGAATAGATAAATTGTCAAAGGATAGCAAGGAATATAAGGTGCCTCATCAAGTCTGCTCAGTTGAAGTCATTAGCAGGTATCATCTTAAGGTTCAGAAATCAGTCCACGATAGTCATGGGTACTTCGGAAATTCCTCACTTTCATTAGTTCTTTTATATCTAAAAAAAATCTATCTAAAAAAAAACACACAAAACTTTATCCATAAAACTGCTTCAGCCTCACATCACATAAGGGCTGAACTGTATCAAATAGCTGTGACCTGTTTTCACAAGCACCAAATTCTGTAGATCACTTATCTATAATGGGAAAACATGGCCATATATCTAGGTTTTCACAAGTGAAATGGGAGTGCAGTGGTGCAACAATGGAAACCCAGTGACGACAAAGAATCCGGCATATTACACATCAGAGCCCTTCCATTATCCACACTGAACATGAGCTGAACTGAACTTGTGCAGGCATGATGGTAAGGAGATCAGACTGTACAAGTCTATTTGTACAGTATAGATGTGCTGTGGTCAAGTCAAGACATACTATTCATAAAAACATCTCTCATTTGGTACACAGTACCTCATCCACTAAGTCCATTAATTAACACAGCTGGTTACAACATGTTTGTGATGTTCCACAATACAGTTTTGAGACTTGAAGCTGAGCTAAACACATTAAAACACCACAAAGATATAAAACAGACAATTTATATAAGAAAAGTCTAGCTTCGTAGACTCTTTTCTTGTGAGTTGCTTTGGATAAAAGCACCTACATGTAAAATACATGCCATTGTATCCAGCATGGCTATTTATAGTCACAGCTCTGCAGATCTCTCACGTAAAACCTTAACTGAAATACCTTTATGACAATTATTCCTCACCCTCAGGTCAATCTCCGGTCTATCATTAGCTTTTTCATTATCATTATCCTTTCTCTGTTTAGTCAGGCAAAATAAATTTGCCAGAATATCTATCTTTTATTAATGCACTATAACTAAACATGAAATTGAAAGTGGTTGCCCCCAGGAGTTAATGGTGAGGGCTAAACGCCGCTAAAAAGCTACTCTTTCCCAACTGGCACCAAGCTGTGCTTTGCTAACCATGCTAATATTTTCTCTAGTATATTGTACTGCTTTTATACATGTCTCTTAATAACCTACAACAAACTCACAGCCAGAGGCTTGAATCTCAAAGGGATTCACACTTTAATTAATGTAGACAGAAACATTGAATGTGTTTTATGAATAAAAATCCAAAATGGAATCTGGGGGATTGTAAAATATACAGTATATCTGGCTGAACAGGTTTGCCAGGAAGTGGACTGGAGGGAGGATATAGTATCACCTTCCGTATCAATTGTTCCAGTGCCAAAAACATGTCCGACCTGCAAATGCCTACTTGGAAGCCAGTTTTAGTGTTCCTCAAGCTATGCTGAGTTAATTATCCTAGCTCTCCGTAGATGCTGTTTCATTATGTAGAAAACAATGCACACACATACCAATGCACCTTTGCAAAATCTTTAACTGACAGACAGACAGTCATAATAAAGAGACTGGCAGACAGACAGAAAGAAAGACAGACAGACAGTGTAAATAAACAAAGACATAGGGGCTGATACAGTAAACTGAGAGACAGAAAATGCAAATGGCCTGACACTCAGACAATACAGACAGACAGATTCTGTAAACAGACAGACAGCACATTCAATGTCAAATCAATCACATGCAAACAATTCCATAAAGAAAAAATACCCTTAAAGACTCAAGGCATTCATTAATTCCAGATTAATTTGGCTGATGACATGAGGACTGAGGAGACATAATAAGGCCGTTGGTGACACATCGATTGAACGCAGTGAGGCAGGGAAGTCTGTAAGATACACGTAATGAGAAAGTGATCAAACTGGAAGAGACAAAAAGGAAGGTGAGAGTAAGAAGGATAACAGGAATGGCGGTACAGGAGGTTTGGTGTTTGTCTTGTCTGGTTACAGTGACACGCATGGGCGACTCAAACACTGTCTTCTAAGCGAGGCAGCCACAGGTTCAGCCCCCGCTTTGTCTGGCATTGTTCACACCTACAGCTGCCAAACGCTGGAACGAGAGAACAAGACAACCATGTGGGCCTGAATGCAAACTGGACCATAGAGACCCTTTGGAAGCAATCTGGCAATAAGACTGACATTTGCAGAGTTGCATTGTGGGAAAAACCTTCAGAGAGGGTACTTAACACAAGACCCCGGTGATCAACGAAGCCCCATGCAGATGGCTGTGCACCCTCAGTCGTGCACACAGTTAAGCTGACATTTTAACAACTTTGCCCCACAAACACACATTAACCACAAAATGCTGAGTGTCCACATGCAAACAACTGAGGGATAAATTGTTCCCTAAACTGCAATTCAAGAGGGTGAAGCAGACGGCATCAACAAGGGCAAACCAGAACACCTCCAGGGCATTGTGCTCATATGTTTGTGTATCTGTGTATGTGTTTATGTGTAAATAGATTGCAAAGCATCGGAAGAGGGTGTGGTCTGGCTAATGTATTGGAGTAAAGCCTAATCATTGGCATTCCTCTCCTTTATGAATAATTAAACCATGGGCACCTACCCAGACTCTTGTCCTTTAACTCCTCTTTAGGCTCCGCCCATAGTAGACAGTGTAGCCAAAATTATCAGCTAATACTCTCTATCCTCTATAGAGACAAGAAAGCATAAATGGGTAATTGGGCAGTAATCACTATGAAACTGGGATTACAAAGCATTACATGTTGGACACAAGCCTTTTCAGTGTGTGTGTGTGTGTGTGTGTGTGTGTGTGTGTGTGTGTGTGTGTGTGTGTGTGTGTGTGTGTGTGTACCAAAATCCATTCTACTAAATCCACATTTGAAGTGTTCTTGTATACCTGAATTACTGTGCGTGCAACGTGAAAGCATCTTCTTATAATATTTTTACTGTCAAGTGTCTTTATGAACACTTGTCTGATTTGGATTTAAGGCCATTTGTAAAGACTTTGTGAATATATTTGTTTTACTCCTATGGTGTAAAAAACAGCCATGTTTGGTAAATAGATGAACACAATCTACCCCATTATACCAAACTTCTTATAATGCCAATCAGAAAATTAATTAAACAATTTCTTGAGTATTGAGTATTTTAGTATTTGGCCAGTATTTTTATAAATGACTGACATGACCAAAGGGTGGCAGTTTCCACCTTTTTATATTTTTTAAAGGTTTTAACATTTTTAAATGAGATCTAAAATATTCCCATGATTTAGAACCTGTAGCTGTCACCCAGTCACCTTTATTATATTGCAAAGTGAATCCACTCACATTATCAGGTCAGCCATTGGCCACCTTTCCCTACATTTTCAAAGAAAACCATAATAATAAAAGCAAAAGAGGCATTAGATGTGTAGTAAAGCAAATTAGGTAGGTAAAAAGTCTTACATAACTTTTCTGCTTCCGCTACATTACCAGACACTGACATCTTTGTGTAGATAAACCCCCTGTAGTGTGACCCTGAATAGTGATGCTATGCTAAATCTCTCTGTGGGCAGCAGTGCAGCCCATCTCCACTGAAAACAGCAGGACATCAGGTCTTAGACGAATTAGTGCAACTCACTTGCTTCCCCATCGGGACGCCACACACAGAATCACACGCTCGCACACAAACCCCTTGAGGTGAGGAAATAGCTGATTAAACCAAATGTGTGCTGAATCTGAATCTCTCTGTCTCTTTTTCACAGTTGGACAGATGGGCAAGTGAGGAAAGAGTTGAGCGTATGATGTGAGAAGAGGAAGGAGCAGAGATGGTGTGGGCAGTGCGTGAGAAAAAGTCCCACTGCAGAATGCCAGCCCAAATACAACACATTTCTCAGGTCTAAATTCTGTTCCATTTACTGAAGTTAGCGGCATTCTGAAAAAAAGAAAAAGCAGATGATTGCAGCATGGTGAGTATATTGGGAAAACTGTGCCAGAATTTAAGTGGCTAAAAAAATAATTTGCACTCATTGGCCTTTCTGTGAAGTTTTGTATGAAGCTGGCTATTACTACAACTTTTTTATGCAAAATTCAGCCAAAAAGGAAGTCAATCAATATGTAACTCATTATATGATGACGACTTGTAGTGACCAGGGACCATAATAACTACAAAATGACTAAAACAAAGCACCATATAAGTAGTAGAATTAGTTTGCTATGTTCTGAAAAGAACAGCTGAAACTATAGAACAGACCATATTTTTTATATTTCTATTTTTGGTTACATAAACTGTTATTAAATGTCAGTGTGTAAAGATTCTTAAAACATTCATTCTTTTAATGTAAAAATACCATCATATGGTTGAAACAACATGAGGGTTGCCAGAATTTAAATCAGAATTCGTTTAAACAGCATTTGATTCAGTTAAATGATATACACTTATGTGGGCCACTAGATGTTCAGGTAATTATGTTATTGACTAAGTGACACATTAAACATATCTTTGGTGTGATATAATGAAATGTATAATTGATGTATCGTACAATAATTAAATAAGTTAGTTTCAACACACACACATACACACACACACACACACACACACACACTAGTAAAAATGCAAAAAAATACTGTACTTGAAACACACACATCAGTATCAACAGATGGAAAGACAGAAGGTACAGATGAGAGCAGCCTTTTCCATGTTCCAGGCATTTGCATACAAGCGGGTGTGCGTGGGAAGACACACAAACATGGCAAGTACTAAAAAATGATATTCTCTGGTCTGGCCCACAGCTTTTTACAATGGTAAAGTGTCTACACTTTTCTTGGCTCAAATCCTCTCTTTTCCCTCTGTTTTAACTGTCTAAAGCTCTCAGTGTTTGGCAGGTGGATACTAGGATGGGGGGAGAGTGTATCTGGGTCACCAGAAGCCATGCATCCCAAGTCTGCCACCAGCAAAGAGAAAATCGTTCCTTTTCTCTTTCTTTATTTTTTTAATCCGTCTCTTTTCTCACACACACACCATTTAACTATCAGCATTTGGCCACTCTAGGGCTGTCAACAGCACTGGTACTTTAGTACCAAGTCAATACTGAAATGTATGAATAAGTCTTTGTACAGTATTAGAAGTACCACATATCGACTCATTTCAGTACCTACATGTGGTCTGACTAAAAATATTAACATAAAGAGAAAGCTACTCACTGCTTTTACAGTTTTTTTACAGTACACTGATCATCTACTTGAAAATTGATTTAAATTCTTTGTTACACCTAAAGTATATTTAAACAATGACATTCTTCCTATGTAACTTTCAAGGTATGCAGTTTTGTCAGTAGTTGCATTGGAACAAAACCAATGATCTATCCAATTTCAAAACGGCATTGGCTGTTACGACACACATCTATGGGTATTAGCCATTTAAAAGTTGGTATTGTAAACATATTCCCCTTACCCCAGAATATGCCACAAGTTTTACAACACAGCAAGACTCTTCTGGCTGGTGTAATGGGAGGCCAATAAAGAGAGAGGAAAAGAGAAAGAACTCATGTGAGAACAAGGCTGAAAGAACAAGACGAAAAGAAAACAGTCCTCTCAGTGAGAATCTTCCCCAGTGTCACCACTGCCCCTCACTCTTCTACAGTTTTCTCTCCTCTTGTATCTCTCTTTCTTTACTTACATTCTCTTTGTACCAGGTGTTATGTTGATGCGTGAGTAAGCATCATATATATGCCTTCTGAGATATGTGCATGAAAGCGTTTAAAATCGGGAACGCCTCCTCGGGAACGCACCTGCACCTCACATGAGTGACCCGGAATATTTCCATTGTTAACCGACCTCCTGAACATTTGTTCCTCTTCACATGCTCTATATTTGGGTCCCTCTCATCGTTTAAAACAATGTTAATTTTACTGTGGAAACTTATGAGGAAGACAGGAGTAAAGAGAGATTTTACTATAATATTTATACTTAAATATTATATAAACTGATTACATAAACTTAAATACTATATAAACTGATGCCTCTGTGCCGCAAATTGTTTTAAATGATCTTGGTAATGCTTGTTCATTTAAGACTCATGTTTTTAACAAGCACTCATTACTTTTCATCACTCCCTTGTTTTGTCTGCAACCAGGTGTGTCTCAGAGGGCTTATTAACATCCAGTTTATGGCGTGATACATATTTAGAGTTACACCAGATAAACACATACTCACATTCAATTTACACACATGCACACATAAACAACATGATGAAATGGAAAAATATGTTCGCACACAGTATGTCAGTAAATTAAAAACAAAAACTAAGAACCAAGAAACAAGTTTAATGAGGCATAAAAACGTTTAAATAGTGGCACTCTGAGAATTCAGATTAAGCTATTGCCATTTTTAACATAAAACCAATTTTTAACAACAATGACATATAAAATGAGACCTTTGCATATTTTCTAGCAATTATGGTAACAGTAATTAATCACTGATGGAGAATAAGTTACACTGACACAAGGAACTTCGCTGTGTCGACTGCATTCAGCACTAAATGTTTGGGCAACTTTGCACGGTTACGTCATTTGCATAATTCCTTTAGTGAATCGGGTGCTAAAACAACACAGACAGTGTGTGCAAATAAAACAGCATGATCAATGGCCATTACATCTCAGTAAATCCCCCCCCACACTCTTCCAGCAAAATACATGACGCTTGTCTTTGCTGAAGGAATTCTTTTCACAGTGTATTTTTGATCTAAGTAAGCCTCAGTCATGCTCAGTAAAGTGGGAAAACATTTTGTCTCTCCTGGGTGCTAACAAGTGATCTCCGCGCAAACCAGTGAATTCTCAAAGGTTCGATTTGAGCTGAGCTAAAAAAATCTTGCAGTTCTCTTATATTTTTCTCAGCTGCACTCTTTAATTCATCTTGCAGCACCTGCAGATTTCTATCAGAGACACATACAGCTATGTCTCATACTTACTAGTCTTGCTACAAATCTGAAAACAGTTAAACACAAACTCTGTTCCAAATCCTAGCAGGGTCAGGTATTAGGAGCATGCATGCTACACAAATCACAAACACTTTAATGAGCATAAAAATACACATCTCCCACAAATATTGGGTAAAACAATTCAATTAATAAGACTGATGTAGTGTTTTTAAATCAGAGGATATTTATAATCAACAATTCTCTTGCCTTCATAATCTTGGAAGACATTTGTGAGATTGCCACAATGCATTCTGGGATTTTTTTTGCCCAAAGGATACATGTGATGCTGCATTAGAATTTGGCCAATGTGAAGCATCTCAAAAGCCAGGGTAATTATGGCGTTTACCCCTTTGGAACGACCATGGCGTTGGAAGCATGCCTCCAATGCACTGAAACACTGTCTAGACTAGATAGCAAACACTGCTGGCTTGTCTGTGTGTACATCTGTGATGTTCCCCATCATTACCACCTCAACTCAAGATCCTTAAGCAGCTACTGTAGCTCAGTAGAAAACAGAAGCGCTGAGGTTCGACACAGCAAGGTCCCAGATAATGACAAGAGTATCTAGTCCACCCTACTTTCTGTCAGTGTGTAATCTACAGTTCTAAAATCACAGTCTGTCTAGACTCTCCACAGTTTGGAATCAATAATGTACAGCGTTAGGGCACTGAAACAAAGGGCCTGTCTGGATTCATGTCCATAACGTCAGTACTTTTAAGGAATCCACTGAGAACAATTGTTAAGTGACTT
Organism: Yasuhikotakia modesta; assembly: GCA_036877545.1. Classification (NCBI taxonomy): domain Eukaryota; kingdom Metazoa; phylum Chordata; class Actinopteri; order Cypriniformes; family Botiidae; genus Yasuhikotakia; species Yasuhikotakia modesta. Next base: position 113,593 of record JBAJNP010000016.1, read on the forward strand.
GTATTCTCTCTCATAAACGGCTGTTTACTAATTCTCACAGCCACTGTCTGCAATGTGCTTTGTCTCGCACCCGAAAGCATTCCTCTAAAAAACTGACTCATACTTTTATTGTTCAATCACAAACTAATCACATACATGCGTCTCACACCCAAAGGCACATTTTGACAGTTTAATATGTCAGAGAAAGAAGCCTTTCTTGACCTTTCTTGACTTTTCACAAAGCATATTTATTCATGTTCTCGTTTATAGAACTTTTCATTCCCACCTTTGTTAATATTCCACTTTTTGTTGTTCCATGTTGTTCCTCTCTCTCTCTCTCTCTCTCTCTCCCTCTCTCTCCCCTCTCCCTCTTTCCCTCTCTCTCTCTCTCTCTGCCCACTGTCCTGTTAAAAAATGTTTACAAAAAGTGAACTGTATGATCTGACTTGGGGCCACTGCTCCACTTTCAGTTCACACTGGCCCCACATGGCACTGCTGCACACAATTAAACTCACCACACAAACTATTTTACATTTCCAGTAACTAATTACTAAATGATTCATCAGCATTAACTAAACAGCATCAAAAATACCATAGCAGTAGCAATTAACGCTAGCAGAAAAGTATTGAATTGACCAAGGCAGGTAAAATATGTAAATTAAATACTATACTGTATGAATATTGCAGTCATCATTTATAACATTAATACAGTCACCACTGTATTAATTAAAATACCATGATGTTATATCAGAGAACGTCACTGTACAGTATACTATTGCTGCACCAGAACAGTGTGTCAGGGGAATTAAAGGAAAAATATTCCTTTTACCTTCTAAAGCAAATATCCCTCTGTTATCAGAAGTGCTTCCAAGCACGTACCTCCCACATTTAAATTTAAATAATTTCATTTCAAGCTATTTTTGAAGCTTGAATGTCAAATTGTAGATTCTGGCTGTCATGTTGATTAGCAGCTGCATTTGCATTTTAGACCATCAATCATGTTTTTAATAATACTTACTAAGGAGTATTTATGGATATCTGTTTTCTTCTGTAGAACTAGCCAATCAAATTAAACGTACAGTATACACATATGCCTATTTTTTTCCCATTTAAAACTTTCATTAGCATTCCTTGCTTAGCTGTACAGTACAAGCATATACCACACGCACATACTGTAAACACGTTTCAGTGTTTACCATTTGGGTGGAGATAGCAAAGAGGATCAATCTAATTAGAAAACCATTGACGGCAGAGATAGCAGAGCAGACAACCATCATGAAAACAGCTTTCCCAGTTAGTAATTCAATAAGCAGTTTGTAAGCCCTTGCATTAATTTAATTCAATTAGCCTACGCTGCCTCTTGATATCTCTTGTCGTGTTTTGCAGGGAGACAGGATTACCCACAAGGCATTGCTTTGGGTATGTCACATCACATTTTACGATGCAGAACCTACTATGCCGATCTATGGCTGCAACCACACTAGTAATTCAGAGTAAAATAACTGTCTGAAACGTCCCCACTACGCCTTTTATGTCGATTTAAAAATTCCACAATCCAGTTAACTTACAAATTCAGGACGAATGCCTTGACACTGAGCTAGTGTCAAGCTTCACCCATCGTCTATTTAACTCGTTTGCACCAATTTACAGTCAGTTTCATCTGTCATATGCTTCGTCAGCCACCAAATAAGGAATATTAAATTCACTGGGAACAAAAGTGAATCAATCTGGTTGATAAACCTGCAATTATATTGTCTTTTGCTGGACAGATCAAAGAGTCCCTTTCAGATGGGTCGCTAGGATCATTTTCTGAAATTAACGTTACTTTTGGAATAATGCTGGACTTTCTTGTTTCTGCAAAGAGATGAAGAGCGTTTCCTCTGTCCATTTCTTGTGCTTTTGGAAATTTTCCCTGTCCGTTGCCGCCCTTTTGAGAGCTACGCTTCCAGTTGTTTTTTCAAACTACAAAGCGAGGTGCTGAGGCATGTGTGGAAGTGATGTACAGGAAGTGAGCATGACTGTCACGAGGGCAAAACAAGTTACCATAAACGTACAAATCTAAACACTGACAAAAACAGAAAAACACGGGAGCAGACAAGGTAAATTGACCATTCTAAGTCTGTTCTGGTTTCAACAGGAAGATGTGGCACAATCATTAATATTTATGAGCGCCAAAGAAAGGAAAAGTAAAATAATTAATCAGGGTAACGGAGATGAATGTTAATTACGGCAGAATCTCTCACAGAGAGTCCATATCTCTGCCGAACAGAAAAACAAAAAGGTAAATGGTGAATAAAATGACAATTAGTCAAGACTTCTGAATTAATGTTCACACTGTTCTGGGCTGAATTAGCCTAAGTTCTGAAAAGTTGTGTTTGTCTAGCATGCAGTGGCGCTTAATTAAAACCATTTTGGCTTAGGTACATTACCAGCCTCTTGTACCTGTAATTTATACCTTGCATAAATTACCTTGCAAATGCATAACAAAAAACATAATTAAGAATAATTTACTCATATTGCGTTAGCTGATCTGCCAAGTATTTTGATGCTTAAATTAGCAAAATAATGGCAATGTACATTTTTCATGGGTTGTTGGAAACATTGTTACTGTGCAACTCTAGTATGCAGCGAGTGCTACAGACAAAGCAAAGACCCTGCAGACATAAAGTAGTTTTATCTGCTCTTACATGTTAACATCTATTCTCCAAACTCTAAACCCACCTGGCAGTCACATCAGTGTGCTCTCAGACAGCCTGTAATCTAATTACAGAGGCAGTGCAGCCAACATTACTGACTAGCTGGAAACTGTGAGGTCCTGCTGGAGGGGACAGACCTGTTCAGGACTTATTAAAGTAGCTAAGCACCACCTGGGCTCTGTTCTCAAAGCTCATTGGACTGGACAAGCAATTAAAGAAATAGTTCATCCAAAAATTGTAATTCTGTCATCATTTACTCACCCTTGTGTCCTTCATTGGGCTCGGGAGAAAAACACTGCATATATTTTGAGGTTTAAAATACCATTAAAATGAATGGAAATCAGTGCTGTCAAGAATCAATAACGACTCTATTTTTCCAAATCTTCTAAAGCCATACGATTGGTTTGTCCAAGTGCCAGGCTAAAATAAGTCACGCCCAATACCACATTTCTCAAATCCCATTCACACTTGCTCACACTCAAACTGGGCTTGTCAAGATGTGTTGTACCAAGTTTGGCATTCGCAGAGGAATAAAGGTCATACATGAGAATGGGCAAATGATGACAAAACCTTAATTCTTGTGTGAACTTTCTGAATCCAGCCTGTAGCATGTATTCTGATTAAATTCCTCCTTTCTCAACCCCCAATTATTTAGTGTCACTCTACTGAATAAAGACATGCATGCACAAAATAATATAAATAGAAAGAAAATAAAAATGAGGGTTAAGGGAATGAGTGTGCAAACATGGCAGACATAAATCTAATTTAGACTGCCAACATTCTTCCCCACTCACTCATACAATGACATTTAAATGCTCTATTGCCCATGACAAGATAATAGATGAGTGCCATCAAACTGTAAATACCGGGGCTTACACACAACGCATGGCCCTTATTAATGACTACCCTCACATTAATGTCAACACGTACAGTATATATTTACACTACTTCCTGTGGTTCCAAAGGTGTATTACACCATGATAGCTTACGGGTGTTTATAATCCTGGTGTGTCATCTTGGGAAAACTGTACAGTCTCTAGATTTACAATTACAGTATAACTAACTACCGAAAGACAACAAACAACAAACAAGATGCATGTTGTACTGCAAAACTGCAATAAATGTCTTAAACTACAGTACGCAAATTGTTTTGTTTTAGCATAAATCTTGCAAAATGTAAAAAGGTTTATGCAAAACAAGAGGAAACTGTTTACTAATGGGCCAAGAAAAATGCCTTAATTCAAGACATGTTCTCTGAAAACAAGTCTTATTAAATAAATTCATTTTTGAATAAATTCAAGATGTTTGAGATTTTTACTGGAAAAGTGTAGGCTTTAAAAGTGCTTTCCACTATGCCGAAACAACCACCTCTGTGTGGGTGCATTATGCAAGTCCAAACATTAGAAATCGTGACGTGGAACAAACAGTGTTTTGCATGCAAACACGTACACACACATGCATACTCTGAATTGCATTATCACCGGTTTGGCCTGAGCTGGAAACTCTGGGGCCTCGCACTAATCTTGCATGGAGACGGGGCTATTGAGGAAGTGTCAGGGTGCCTGCAAACAAGAGGAACGCTGACACAGACATGAAAATAAAGACGGAGAAGAGGTGATGGGGTCCCACAGACCATGCTGAAGTGAAAGGAGAAAGAAACATGAAGTGTATGGCGCACAGACCCCTTAAAGTGCAGGAGAGGAAAAACAATGAGTCAAGGAGATAAAAAAAACTTTGTGATGCCTTGAAACAGGGAAATTGAGTGAAGAGGCTTTAAACAGACCTATAAAACCCTTCTTCAACCTTAAAAGCTGATTGGCTAGCCATATGGTATGCCGCATTATACAACACAAACAATGTCTCTCCTGAATAAGGGATCTCAGTACACAACTGATTCTTTGTTTATCACACTTCCTGTTTGCTAATATGTATCTCAAAACATTTTGAATTTTGCCATATACTGAATTTAATTTAGTTTTATCTCTAACATTCTACAAACAAAGATATGACTTTACTATTTTATGACCAGGTGGTGTTTGTGTATTTGTGCACATGGCTGAAATAAGGAACATGGGCATGAACATACACAAATATTGAGATAAATAAACCGACCCCTTAACCTACCCAGCTGTTCCACACCTGTTATTACAGCCTTAAGTGCAGGAAAAGTCCTTAAACCAACTTTCAATTCCATTGTTGCTTCCTTGACACAATGTAAACTAACATAGACATGTAGGGGTCTAGACATTCTTCAACAGCTCTAACTTCTGACAGACTACAGGTACCCCAAGCTACCACTGAGGAAAAGATGTGATCTGACTATAAAGTTGTATGTAAGCATGTATATTAACCTGATGCTTAAAAATCTCTCCACTCATTCATGTATGTAAAACGTGCATCCCTTGCACATTCTGTTTACTGCCTACTAGGCTTCAAACATTTCTTAACACCATTAAATGTAACATCAAGAGCCTCACACACACATTTTCTTCTCACCACACACAAGTGCAGAAACATCAGACCTCCTGAGATCTTTTTCTATGGCGAGCACCATAAAATATGCCCACACTCCATCTATGTCGTAAATACAGCCCTGGGAGTTGTTTAACCTCCTAATCTCAACTGAAGATCATTGCTACTTACAGCAGACAAAACTCCCTCTGTGATTTAGGAGAGTTTTTGACTCAATCTTCCACAGCTGATATGGTACAAAAAACACTGAGGAGAAAGACGAGTTCTTGTACAAGTGAAAACTCATTAATTAGACAGATGCAACTTGATGCAACTTGTAAACAACTTCAAAATAATAATAATCATCTGTGAGGCTAAATATCACAAACACACACATGTACAAAACACTGAAACAAAATTACACACAGTGAGAGAGTGTCTGATACATGTATAGATACGTATTAGCCAAATGATAAATTCATGAAGAACAGGTATCGAAACATTCTTTGAATTCCATTCCAGGCCAAAATTGGGATTGTGACAAGCGAGTGTGAATGCATGAATTACAACAATGTAAATAAAAGGAATCGTGACAAAATACTAATCTTGGAAGGGATTAGAGGGTCAGACGCAGGTTGTCAGGCACATGCAAATCTGTGATAAGTTAGAAAAGACCTGCACAGAGGTACACTAATGTTTCCTGCAGCTCTGTTTAGGTATTATGGCATTTTCATTGCCACAACAAAGGAATATTGCATCGCTTGAAATGCACTTGGCAGGTGATTTAATCAAAAGCAATTTACAAACTAATCGAACTGTATACCTTGAATGCACTGTGAGATATCAGAAAATCACACTTGTGATGTTGGCATTGCTAGTGTCCTTACAAGTTCAGCTTTAGGATCACCATATAAGTTATCAGCTTGTGAATTATATGTGATCAAACAAAAAGATATTATTATTATTATACAAAATATTAAAAAACACATTACAAAAAGTACAGTTCTTACTGCCTTCATGAAAAACTTCACCAAGAACTGTTTAAGTACTTTTTGAAAGCAAAGTCAAAAAATGCTGACCTACAAAGGTTAGCAAAACTTAAATTACTCTAATTGGCCCTTTACCAACATCCGCCCCCTGCTGGCAACAGTTGCTGAGTCACACAAGACCATCCTTTGAAATTGTCCCTTTGGAATTAACTGGAAACAAGCTCATTAAATTGTAGAAATAAAACATTTAGCTAAAACCTAATCACAGTAAAGTTTCAAGTCTCAAGTCTCAGTAAAATGTCTCATTTAATGGTAATGACAACATATACCATTAAACCAAACCCAAATATTCTTAATGTTTCTACAACATACTGTTGTATTGTGAACTTTTTTTAGTTCCTGTTGCCTCTATTATGACCTGAATCAATGAGTAAATTCCTTATAATATTTTTATTATATATTATAACATCAAAGATGTAGGTTTGTATATAGATTTGTACATATACACGATCATCTGAGAATCAACATGCAAAGCAACTAAGGTAAGATTGGTCTGTAATGTTTTAAAGGTAGGGCGAGATTCCGATATAAAGCAATTATATCGGAAGACACAAAGAAGTTGCACTGAAATAACCTAATTCCATTTATATAAACAAAGGACGTGCAAAACCGACACACGTATAGACACACTGTATACATACACTGTATACACACAGACAGAGTCTCATTTTAGTACACTAAGGTAAAAGCACATGGCAGAAGAAGAAATGTTTTCCTCTTTCTACATCCTTTCCTCTTTTATGCCAGCCTGCCAAACGAATCACTGGCCTGTGGCTGATTGTACCGCACACCTTGATGAGCAGAGACCACCTGGATCCTGGTTACAACGGCAATACAAGTGTGAAAAAAATAGATAAATGAAAGTGAAAGCGTATTATTACCACTCAGCTGCCCCTCACCAGCGGCTACTGAGTCTGCTGGAGGCAGTGTCTTTGTTCACCTCACCCTTTATTCTCTCTCTCTCTCTTTTTTTATGTGTCTGTCATTTTCCCCACCCCCACTCCCCAAGAACAAACAGAGCGCCAAGATTTCATATCGGTAAGAAGGCTGTGAATTTCACTTGAAGACGGACCAATCCGTAATATCCAGCCAATATACACAATATCCAGGCGAAGACACGTTTTCCTTTGTCTTTGTCTCTTGCTATCATTCTCTCTTAATGAATACATTTTAGCAATATATCAGGGTTACAGAGAAAGTGTCAAACAAAGTCTCATGCAACGTCTGAGGTGGGCGGTACATGAGGCAAGACGTGCATCAGTGGTTCTGTAAACAATCTCTGATGTCTCACTTACTTGAAACTATATTCTCAAACTAAATTCTTCTAAACTTTTTAAGTTACCCAAAGCAATAAAACTTACAAACTTTGAGACAGTATGAATTCTGAAGGAATTATGAATTCCTTATCATAATTCCTCATAGCAGCTGCCCAGTAGTTACTACTATTGTACTTTAGTTTATATACATTATATACAACTTTTAATATATAAAAGCCATGTATTAAGCCTTTCACTAATTAAAAAATGAAACAAATTGCATGTTTTTGGGTGAGTTAAATTGACTAATCTTAAATTTAAAAATCTTTAAATAAATTTGCCTCAGAATATACAATAGCATTTTTACTTTCAGAGAAACATAATATTATGTTTAAAAAATGACAAATTAGATGTGCCTGCTTTAAATAAAAACTAGGCTATATTGTGTGTTGCAAGTGTGACGGTTTTGATAAGATGCAGGCAGAACACTTCATGCTAATGAATGCTTTCGCATTCAAGTAAGGCATCACCATGTGAACACAAGTGCTACTTCTGCAAAAACAACTACCTGGTATTTATTTAGTGTATCGGAGCATTTGTGTTTTGGAGTCATTGCAAGCCTAAGACTTTTTGTCCTTGAACTGAAATAACCCCACTGATACTGTTCTCAAAGACACACACACTCATCAGCACATGGGGAGACACTAATTGGATTTGTATAATGCACATGGACAGTTCATGGTCACCTGGGTTTTTGTTTCACAAGAACTCCACTCCCTCCACACCACAAACACACAAAACACACTCGATCCCTCAAATGCACTAATGCATGCGATCTGATCATATTAACAAAAAACACCAAAGCCCTTGGGAAATGACAAATACCAAAAATAATTACCATAGCAGTGACTCATTTTCAGACATGCTCACCTTTGGATACTAATGAAGGGAATCGTAGGAGTTTTTTTAAGGAATGTTTAACTGAACCTGCGTTGATTTAAAGGAGTACTGTAACAGCTACCATGGAAATGCAGGAATTACATACTTTCTGACTTCCCAACAACTTTCCAAAATCATTTTCAAACTACTCACAAAGCAAACAAAAATTGCCGGTAAGACCACAAGACAATGACAATAAAATAAAATAACTCTCTAATTTTGCAATAAAAGACAGTGACATAAGTAATTTACAGTAAAATACAGTGACACTGTAAATACGCAGGCCTGAACATTCATCATCAGTGTGCAATTCATATAAAGTTCATGGATATATGACTCATCTTTTTCCTTATAACAGCCTTTACATAACAAGAAATGAGGTGTTTTAAGCACTGGACTTTGCCGTCATCATTTTTTTTTTTAGATTTTCTTATTACATACTCATTTTCATATATGGAACATTCCCACCTCAAAGTAAACAAATACGCTCTTCTTCTACAATACCTGGATATGACTGCACCAGAAGCACAGTTTGTTCAGTCATTTAACTCTCTGTGTGTACATTCAGAAGTCAGACAAGAGAGATTCTGGGTATGTATTACAGCAGCTCACTGTGTAATAGGTGCATGTTAATACGTAATGCTATTACTACAGAGCAGCTATGCTGGCTGTGACCTTGAACGGTCATTCAATAAAAATGAGATATTATTTTCAGAGGCTTCTCTTGAGTCTCTGAAACATGTCATGCTTGTGATCCAGACAGTTAGTTTCATTATCTCTGCAGATTTAATAAACATTTCATGGAAGATGGGATAACCGATTAAGTCTATGACCTGTGACCTTGGCCAATATGCCAGATTTGACCTCTTTTTAAGAGGTTAAGAAAAAACTAAAGAAATTGTTGTTGCAGAGAAATAAATAATATTGTGGGTTTGGGTCAGTGTATGTTATAAAAAGCTGGGCAACCACACATTTTAGCTAAGGCACCTCATTATATTTGTGTGAGCGTGTGAAACATGGGACTCCCGGTCCATAGCCATGAAATCTGCTGAAAAGCTTTATTTAAGGAAGGCAACTCGAATACAATACACACGTCTGAGTCACAAAAGTAGAAAAGATAAAGCCTCTTTGTCATCTGCACCATCTGACAAAAATGTTTTTTTCCCTTTGTGGCAATTTGTCTTTCCTTGAAGAAAATAAAACAAATCAGTCAACAAGAAATAAAACAACAAAGAATAGCGACAACAGAATTGCAATTAGTCAAACAGTGGAAAAAAATCTATTTTTGTCATACACACAGCTTGCAACTTTTACATATTTTTGCTGTCAAAAGCATGCCAGACAAAACACAGGCCAACTCTGAAAAGGACGGTAATATTTTTAAATTCAGAGTAAAAGTCATTACTTTTTGTGTACAAGCTGTAATATTATTGTCCAATGCACTTGTTGATAGAACTGCTGTATATAACACTACAAGAGCCATAGTGCAGTTAAATAAATATCAGTGTGAGTGATTATAGCGGCACTTGTTGTTCGTTTGATTCTGCTTAATTTTGTTTTAGATATTTTGGTTATCATCATATATAGAAGTCTATACATTGCCGTCTCGTTTTAATAAAACTACTCCAACAGCCTAACAATCTACACTAACTTTCTCTCTGTAATTCAACGGAGGAAAAACACTGTCATTAAGGCCCACAACAGCAAGTAACAAATCATTAAACGCCACATGAAGACTTAAACAGCTTATATTTACCCCACCAAACACTGTTTTTTATAAAGCCTGGGTTTTCCTAAACTACTGTTGAATAAGTGCCATTTTGTCAATAATGATACATAATCGAGTCATAATAATGATTCTAATAAAGCCATAAAAAATGCCCAAATGACATGTTCATTTAAATAAAGCAACGGCTATTCTGAGACTCCAGCCACAAAGCCAGTCCCTACCGAAGAGCCACTTCATCTTTAGACACAAAGCAGTGTGATTAAAATTTGGTACTGAAAGGAGAGACAGAGAGAGAGAGCAGTATGTGTTGTGAAGTGCTGCTATTACCGTCTCCATGGGCAACTAAGGAAGAATCCTGCCAATTCTGCGAGTAGGTTGTGTCTGTGAGGGGAGCAGAAAGCACAATCCTTAAGGTATTATTCTAATTCAATGTCTGTCCAAGTCCACGGGAAAACATCTAGTAGGGAGAGGGGAGCATTCAGCACACTGACAGCCCAAAAGGGAGCTCCTACCAGGGGAGAATCCCTGCAGATGTCCTGCCTGCTGGAGATACCACGTGTAACAGAGCACCTTAGCATAGATTGTTTAAACTAGCATAGGCGATGCCAAAAACACACCAGGTGCAGGTAACAAAGCTGGATCTCTATGTCATGATGTTTGGCAATGCCGCAAACATTGCACAGCATTATTTTATTATTTTCCTTCAAACTGGAACAAATAAGAACAGTATGCCTTTCAAATCGGGTTGAAACATGTCATTTGAAATACCTAAGCATCTCTAAGCAACCAATTATTGGCAATATTGTGTAAAATATTAAGACTTAGAAATGATTAAATGACACAAACATATTCTTTCTCCCAAATGATTTTACTGGTGTTTTTTTTTTTATTATTTTTACATTTATGCATAATTATTTCCTAATAGAATATAAAAACTGAATAACTCTAAATATTATTTTCTAACAATTTTTTAAAATTATTAAGCAGAGCAAAAAAAAAATACTGACTGAGCTACAAAAAGTATAAACAAATCTCTTGAGATAGATTTCTGTTGACTGTTTCTAGATTGCTGTTGACTGTCAGAATCAGGTGGGAAACATTACACAGCCCTAATGCCACAAAACGCTGCAAATCATTCCAAGCGCCAGTTCACGCTCTTTGTCCCTTTCTCCTACTTGGAAAAAATGCAACCACTCCTGCCCCACATACTCAGTTTAAGGCGCTGAAAAAGCTTAAGCAGAAAGCAAACAATGTTCCTCACAAGTACAAAACAAGAGCTGCAAAGGTTCAGTATGACCTTTATAATCCTGCGTTTATGACTACAACACAGAGACTGTATTTGTGGCTCAGGGCACAGATTGGTTTATGTTACAGTCACTTTATAACATCAGCAGCAAAAGTTCCATTTAATTCCATAATTTCTGAAGGAATAAATTGCTATTAGTTATTAGCCGGTACGCATCAGCATTCCCTGCTTTTTCCCTCCACTTTACCACATTAATCAACTAACCAGGATAATTACTGCACTTCCAATTAATACTGTGACCAATACACCAGCATAATAACATTTGTGTGAGTTTCACCTTTTTCCCCTCAGCTGTAGCCCTACATCTCTATTACATTATCAACTTGCTGATTACATTTTTATGTTTGTCTTTCATTAAAAACCCTGCAAAAAATCTATCTTGGCTTTGTTAACCTGTAAACGCTTCTTTGAAAGCTTCTTTCCATGAACTGTCACCAGCTGATGTCTATATAACAAAGCAAAACCCTCTCAGAATGTGCCCAGTTTAAACGCCTTGCAATGTCTTTTAAAGAATATTAACTTTATTTACTTCCCACTTTCCCACAGTGTCTATGCTTTACATTACAACTTACTGCAATTACTTCCATTCAATTACCAAGAGCAAGGTGAACCAAACAGATAAAGATTAAGTATACTGGTGTTCATTGTTTTAACCCACTACACAATGACATTAACACTGTCATATTGTTGACACAAAGAACGGAATAAAACGGTCACCCTAAGGCTATAACTCGTGACACATTGAGAAACTGTTTACTATCTGTTTACAGACACGTGAAGCCTCCGCGCGTGTTCAAACACTCAGTAAGCAGCCTGTACTTACACTGCATGTTTGGCGATCAATGGCATTTATAATGCCCACAAATGCCCTAAAATTCAGCCTAGGTGTACAGATCAGTACATTTTGATCCGCACGATTACACAGGACACCTGTTAAAGAAGCTTCGTGGTACTCACGGCAGTTCTCCTCGTCACTGTTGTCAGAGCAGTCGTCGTCTTCATCACATCTCCAGGGGGTCGGAATACACCTGCCGTTCCTGCACTGAAACTGACCGCTTTCACAGTCCGACGCCGTCCCTGTCGTTTAACAAACAGAATTGTAAATGCAGAAGGTTTCTTTAAGGTTTAGTAGGTTGCATTAAGTTGTTTTTAAATAGTTGGGTGGATCAGTTCTGTAACAGCTGTAACATGTACGCGTACGTGTCACTACAGTGAAGTTCATTGTGATGGACCACGTGTGCGATGACAGGCTGCAATAAACATTACAGCACAAACTACAAGTGTTGCTTTTAATTCAGAATTCACTGGCGTAGAGAAACAATGAATGATGTATATTGTTGCTGAATGATGTTGCAGGTACAGTTGCCTATGCATTACTTTAAAGTGTACAGTACTGTACTCTTGAGTGATCGGATTAATATAACTGAATTGTATAAATCGTTGCCTACTAGAGCCGGATCGGACAAGCGCAGCACGCACTTGACACGACTCCTTGTAGTTTTAAACATGTTATCTTTAATGCTGTCGTTTATGTAAAAATTGTATACCGCTCAAATAATGTCTCGTCATCGGAAGTGGCTGAGCGACTCCGCTTCGGTGTTTCCCTGGCATCGTCGCTCGCTACACTTACACAACGTGGAGCGATGACACTTACCTTTCACCGGCAGAAACCCCACAAGTATGACATTTAAAAGCAGCAGTTCCCCAATACCCGTCCTCATCTTCGCAAATTAACGCGTTGTGCTCATACGAAGTGTGAAAGGGCCGTGGTGTGCAGCGTCTGCCTCCCGTTCCCGTGCAGCTCGTGCTCTGCCTCTCTGCGAGCTTCACTGTGCTTTCGATACCAGTTTGAATTGATGACGACATCGCTGCTGGGCGGAGACATGCCCTCTGAGAGCTGCCTGTGGGCGTGGCGTGCTGTTATAATAGCACTATGGGAAAAAACTTAAATGCATCAGTCCTCACCTGGAGATATAAACACGAGAAAGAAAATATGGTAAACAAAAACATCATCATTTAAGTTGTTCTGTAATAATTTTAGATAGTATAGTTATTGTTAAAATAATCCAAATTAACTGGATTAAGTAATAAATATTCAGTATTCAAATCAACATAGGAAATATATAATATCATAATTAACCTGAGCACAACAGGTCACACCAACAAAAGAACAGTGAAATGGTCAGTTCAACAAAAAAAGACCCTAGCATGTTGGCATGTTACCGCTTTTTATAGTGCAAAACTGTTTTATTATTTTAGAGCTTCCAGTTATTTTACAGTAACATTTTTACAGTGCAGGTACAGCTGCACAAAAAGACAAAAGCATACAATATGCAAACGTGTGTAGATGAAATCAGACTTAAATAACCACTGAAGTTGAAGTAAACTGTCTCGCTGTGTTTTGAAAGAAGATGTGGTGTGGTTTCTGGTTTTAGAAAGTAACTGGAGGGTCTGGAATATTGAAAGGGAAACTGTAAGCCGTGCAGCGCTATGATAAATTGTTCCCCTCTCATAAGTCTGAAAAAAGAGAATGAAAGACTCAGACAGATGGGGGGAGAGAGAAAGAAGCTGAATGTTTTTCCTCAGCTGAGACAGCATCATCATTATCAGTCAGTGGTCTTACTTCCTCACATGCACCGATTCAGCTCTGTAAATCGCTTCCTCTTATTGGATATTTTCTGAGAGATTGCTTTCACTCTTCATTCTTGTTTTCAGCTAGATGACGCACCATTTTAAAAGCTCTGTAGCTCATTTTCTTTCGTGCAAATAATCATCAATAATATAACTAATGACTTTAAGGAGACTCTCTCCCATAAATTTAAATCAAGTATTATAAAACTAAATGTCTGTGACCTTCGTGATCATTTTAATACACTTCTACACAAAATAAATAGTCACAACTTTTCAATCACCTTGATTTTCCACCCGTTGGTAATCTGGAACAGCATCTTTTGGAATTCTGGTGATACTGTTAAAATTCACCAGACTTTGAGTTGTCAAAAATCACCACCAGGCATATTTTGGGAAAGAGAAAGAACATTTCAAAAATGTGTGAGAGCATCACAACATGAAAACAGGAGGTCAGCTGAGCGGTATTTTCTCTCTTCTTCTGCAGCAGAGCCAGACTAAACTGCCAGAACTGTTGGCTGCCAAGCTGCTGACCCAAAAAACAGAGACATGTTTAGTCAATAACTGGCCGGCAGCCCACCAGCTATTGAGGTGAGAAACAGGATTTAAACATCAGTGCATCAAAAGATATGACACTGGAGGGCCACCACACAGCAGTCACTCATATGAGAAACAATCGGATGTGCCTACAGTTGTTTCTGACTGACTGTACATTCCCTGCATGCCCCCTTTAAAATCTCGAGTCAACCCTAAGTGAAACCTATTAGTTGGGAAAATGTAGTGTTGTTGCTGATGCAGTCTGCTTAGCTTGTCTGTTGTGATGCAGTTTTAAGGTTAGATTTCAGCTGGTGATGTTTGAATAGGCCAGTGATTAAGAGGGTAATGAAATGTTATACAAATCACTTCACTGGGTAAGAGGACGTGAAAAGAGACCTTGGAGATATGCATGAATTTCTCATTTTAAACAATCAGACTGTAACATGAGTGCCTTTATTATCCTTCAGACCTCCCCTGTTTCTTCATTCTGTAATTGTCCAGTGACAGTGTAATATGATGTATTTAATAGTAGTAAGTTTAACAGTAAGTTTCGTAACTTACAGAACATTTTATGATCCAGCAAAAACATCAGTGGTCTTTGAGATAGCTGTAAACAGGTGTTCCTTTGCTGTTTAAAAGCTTTAGTTTTGTTTAACATGAAATACTTATTTCACTTTCCATGAATGTGTTACAAAATAGGGACTGAAACTTTTAAAAACATGAAGTTTGACTTCAAAAGATGGTTTATAAAGGGAAGTGCCTACTGACAACATCTATAAAACAACTGTATAAGTCACAATACATCCGAATAGATCACAGGGTTAAAACTTTACCCTAAACTGTAAAAAAAATGAAGAGAATACAACATGCCGAAATTTCCCTCATGCTGAAATAAGGGAAACAGAAGAAATGTTCTTTATTTCATGCTTAATTCATGTTAGATTATAGTTTATCCAACATTTAAATATTCTACACACTATTCTAACTTTTTGATTCAGCAAAGACAATGGAAAGCAAAACGTACCATTGTAATAAAACATGCCACACAAATGGCACAGAAAATGGTTGTCTAGCAGATGCAAAACAAAATGTTTTCTATGTCCAAGAATAAAGTGACTTGTAAAAGGCAAGATTCTCAGAGGTATGTAACTTCAACTGCAATATCTGCATTACAAACCACAGGTGTGATATTAACATTGTGATGTGGGGGGTGCTGTGTGTTCACTAGGCACAATAACCATTTAAACAGTTTGTTCTTATAATACTGATAATCTCCCTAACTTCCCACACACCATAGAGAGGTATTTAAAAGGGCTATGTTTTTATGTACTTTTATTTTTGCTCATCCCGCAAGAGATTATTATTTTCATGCGCAGAGCTCATTGAGGCCATGCATTGACTGTTAAGTGCTTTAAGGATAACTTTGAGAATTTGGCTTTTTCTATGAAATCATAAGAGGTAAGAAATTTAATGAAAATTAAGGCAATTAAAAACATGTTTGGCATAACAAATAACACACAGATTTCAATGTAACTAACCCTACAGTTAATATACAGTATTTGTGAGAGAAAAGTTTTACAGTATAGATAAGCATAAGCATTAGATGTGTGCATTACATAGCATGTAACATTATATGTCATAACTTTCTTCCTGTTAACTCAACTAGTAGAGTATTGCGTCAAGGCCGCAAAGGTTGTGGGTTTGTTCCCTGGGGAAGGCAAGTCATGATAAGAAAAAATATGTATATATTGAATTCACTGTAAATTGCTTTGGATAAAAGCATCTGCCAAATGAATAAAAGTAAATGTAAATAACAGTAAAGACTTGCACATGCTTCAATATTATACAGTTTACAGTTTGGCAGAAATTGAATGTAAAATTGAACAAGAAGATATTTCACAAGCTATCTCAGCATTGTTGCATTTTCAAGTCTGTTCAGAAGCTGCTTCCAGGTTTGTTTATGCCAACGAGATTATTATGCCAATGAGATTTGTTTCCCAACATTTTGTTTGTACAATAAAGCATAATTGTTGTTTTTATTATATTTACTAGAATCTCAGGGTTAGTTTAGGGCAACAATGTAACACTTTCTTTAAAGTAAACTTCATATTTATACACAGTTTGCCATTTACACTAACGCATTTATTTATACACTGTTTACCCTGAGTATGCTGTCTGTTCATACAGTTCCTGGCTCAATCTTCACAAGAGTGCATAATAATAATAATAATAATCAACTCGTCTAAATGCAAATTATAGGATGCATTTCAATGGGGTCTGAGGCATAAGGGATCTAATTTTCCCTTTGTACTTGTGACTGCTCATGGTTTAACTGTTTAGGCGGTAAGACCTAATATTTTCAGAATTGGAAATAAAAGCTACAAGCTACAAAGCTACCACAGGTACAACAATCACATCTCCTCAATCATAAGAAGGGAGTTTTTACTGAACTAGTAAAATACTGAATGAAATGATATTACTGAATGAAATTGTATTACTTTTAATTCTCTGATCAAACAGAAGCTAGTGTAAAGGAGACATGCTTTCAGCATAGCTAATGTTATTGTCTCATAAGATTTCCCTCAATAAGCGGTTAGATTCTTATGCTACAATTTTATTTCGATTTATTCATAAAAGCAAAGTTAATTAATTGCTAAAGCCTATGCTATCCTAGTCAAACGGCCTAATGGAGTTTTTGCTTACCTTGCAAGGCAACCAAGTCTCACCAAATATGCAATTTTTCTTAATAAACCAAGCAATTGTGCAACTAAACATGACAGCAAGTGATTTCCACTGGGAAATTAAAGTGAATTGCTACCCTGTCACTTGTCAATGCAAGTAAAATCAATAGGTTATTGTTTTAATGTTGCTGAACGCTACATGACTGTTCTGTGAGAAGAATAATGGGAAGTTACCTAACTGGGACAGAATGAGGTCCAGAATAGAGAGATGAGAAAGTAATAAAGGTTAGAGATGAATGCATGGTGATGGAGTGACACATTATTGACCATCACATTGTGTACTGAGGGTCACAGGCAGGAAGGCAAGAGAGAAACTCTGCATGATTTAACAGTCATGTGAACCGGGACAAAATCTATGCATGTGAATTTGAGTCTGCAACCAGTTATTAACCTTTTCTGAATTGGGCAGTCACTGTATGTTGCACATACACAGAAAAGATGAATAACCAGCTTAGAGAAAGACAAAAGACTCTATTACATAAAACTATATTGTGATCATTCATATGTAAAAAGGTAAGTGCATGGCACAGTATGAGAGATGGTAAAACTGGGGTCAAGACAGACTTTTTCAATGATATCACTGCTGAGGGCTCGTAAACAATGTGAAATAGTGTCTTTAGTAAAAAATCTCACTTCCATAAAATGGCAATAAAATGTATTATAGATTGTATATGCAAACACTTTTGAACATTTTGAGCCATGAAAACATGGACATTTAGAATTAAAGATGCAAAAAATCTACAAAATCTAACTTCTTGTATGACACAGAATTGTTGATGCATCTTCATTTATTTTTTATCCTAACCCTGAACCTAATAAAATACAGGACAGCTATATGGGGGCATAATACGTATTAGTAATAAAGAACATTACTCTTAAATAATACATTATATTACAATCCAGGCGACAGTAGTGGTGGCCCTCAAACAAGCCTGAAACTATTTGATATTTCAAAATATATAATAAATCAAAATTTATTTTACTATGCTATTTTACACACACACACACACACACACACACACACATATATATATATACTATAGCTACATTATTTTACATATATATTATTTTACTATATTATTTCACATATATTTTACATATTTTTTAAAGTTCCTGCATGTCTAAATGCTAGCAAGCCAGTATTTTACTGTATTCAGTACTGTATTTCAATGAGTGGCCATAGACCAAGACAGTGATGAATATTTCTCCAGTGTTTTTTGCATTCATGCTGTGAGTGATTGCTCTGCTACACCTTTCTTTGGCAGTCATACGCAGTGCAACATATCAGTAATCAATAGCAGACTAAGCTTTGGTCTCTCCTACTGTGAAAACATGGCAAGCTACGGTGCCCGGACACAGCTGGCACCATTGATTTACAAAGCATGTGTCACGCTGTGAAAGACACAGAGAAATAGCACAGAGAACTTCTTTTGAAACTGTATATGCATGTCTAGTATCTGCTATTTCTAGGAAAGAAAATGAGACAGTAATCATATGGATATCAGAACCTATAGGGGGGCCTGAGGTAGTTGTCACACATTGTACTCTAGAATAATATTTCTTAGGGTTGGTTTATTCATGAAAGTCAGTTTCTATGTAGACTTATGTCCTACAGGCTATAGGGTAAAAAACACACAATGATGTGTATCATATTTTGTCACATTCTATGGGTTGTAACATTTACATGTATTAATTTAGCAGGCGCTTTTATCCAAAGTGATTTACAAATAAAGAGAGAGCATGTAACATTTTGGCCCTAAGAACTAAGAAGCCAAGACAACACTTGCAACCAACATTTACAAGTAGAAATCTTCTAGTGTGTTAGTGATATTACTTTTATTATATGACGCTTGCCTCAATTCATTCCAGTTAAGTTTTAATGTACATAAGTTATAACACAAATGTGATAATATTGGAATATTAGTTTAGAGAATATAATTAATATAAAAGTACAATACATGGAAACCAACATACAACTTTTAAAACATAATGCCACAGAAAACACACATGCATAGTTAGACCTTAAACGTAAAGTGAGTTATTGAGATACAGCATTTCAGTATGTAACAGCTATTCCGCTCTTGCCTGCATAGCTCAAAACAAGTGTTCCTCCCTCATTGTTGATGCTAGCCGCAATATTTTGTTTGCTTTGCATTTTCTTCATAATTTGTTCTTTAAGTCCTCCAGGACATAAACCAGGGAGTCTCAGTGCTGTCTCTTTTTATCTCAGACTAGCTGATTACCTTTCTGTCACAGCAGACAACCATCAGACTTATCTACAAATAAATGGCACATCATAGCTGAGTGATTTATTTTACGACTCATGCTCTGCTGAGCACACATGCTCTGTTGCATACATACAGAGTGCTCACCCCATGAAAACCACCATTTATAACATATACATACTGCGTATTGTCATTGTATTGCCATCCAGCAGATACTTGATTTGGTCTTTGTTTTTTAACATTTTATTTATTTTCTTTCATATTCATAAAGGAAACTATGACTATGTTTAAATGAAGATACTAAAATTTAGGTCATTTAAGAAAAATGGTCATGAAAATATTATTCTAATTTTAATTTTTTTATAATGTGTAAAATGAATATAGAAGATTAAAACTATATATTTAATTAAAAATACATTTATTTGATTTGTGTAAAACTGTAAATCTGAGTGTCCTCCCATCCCCCAAAAGTTTAACAACCCACAGCCGATTCTGGGATTCAAACAGCATCAAATCTCAAACACAGGGTAAACATATGGGATGAATGAAAAATACATTGTATCACATCATATAAATATGACTAAAGCTGATGAAATATAAACACTTTGAAATTGTTGGAATTTCAGGACAGGAACATGACCTGAATAGCTCTTTATTCTTTGCCTGATTAATCAATATGTAGTCATATACATTTTAACAGGTTAGATAGCAGGTGAGTAACAACTGGCCACACAAAATGATTTCCTGTTCCTACAAATATGGGATAATCTTTATTAATCTGTCAGTGATGTTAAAACTTGCCATTGGCCAAAACTAAATAAATCTGATTTAACAGATAAAGCTCAGGCTTGCTCTCTCTCTCATCCTCTCAGTCTCTCTCTCTCTCACTCATGAGTGATCATGGTGGTTGGATTTAACAGCAGGCTAAAGCATTAGGCGCCATATAGCTGCAGAATATATAGAAGCATCTTAATCGGCTCAGTATTTAATGTCCTCACATTGTTTTCTCTGTGGGAAATGAATAAGCTTTCAACTTTGAGATTATCATGGATTTGAAATTTAATTATGTGTAATGAGAGGATGCAAAGAAATATGTGGTGCAGATTTTAGTGGGAAAACATTCTGATACTGGCATGATAGATGAACACCTTAGAAACCACTGAGAGGAAAACAGTCCCCTGCAGAGATGAAATTATAGCTAGTTCATGAATTATCAACAGAAATGCTCAGCAAGGAACAGAAGAGGACAGGGGGTGGAAATTGATATGATATACTTACAGGGTGGAATTGTTTTTAAGAGGTGTGTGTGTGTCTGTGTTTGTGTGAGTTAGTAAATGAGTGAGACAGACAAATAGGCAGACAGACAGATAAATTTACACATCAGAGTCTTTTCTGAAGTTCAGAAAGTACATATACATACAACAGAAAGAGCTAAGAGTTACAGAATATTTAGTGTAGACTTATTTTTAGTCAAATCTAGCCAATTTATCTTGTCAAAATATTGACACAGAATCTAGACTCTGGGTAAAAACTTTATTTGCAGTGTAAACACTTCATATGTTTTAACTCATTAATTGCAAAACTTTTGCTTTAAAGACTTTGGCTTTCAAATCTGATATATTTTTTTCCTCATATCTTATCTGATGTCTACAGTTATGGCTTATTTCTGTTATGCTATTTATGCTATTTAAATACAATAGGCCTAGACTATTTAAACTGCTATGACATATAAGCTATTCTGTGGTATATGAGCTATGCTGTAGATCTATACATATGAGCTATACTGTAGTGTTTGTAAAGATTTTCACTGTAGAGGCCCGGAAAAACACAGAAAGCAGTAATAAGGGCCGTGGGAAAACAAATAATTATTTATTTGTAATCGTTTCAACCAAAAGAAACTCTGGGGACAGAAAAGTCATTTAAGATTCAACACATATGTATGCAAGAAAATCTATCCAATGCAAACTAATAGCTCTTATTATCTATCATTAGCAGCAATATTTGCATATTTGCTTTGTAACACTTAATGTTCAGTTCAGTTCAGAATTGAAGTGTTTCATTACAGGTCATATTTACGTAATGAACACACAGGTATCTCATATTACATTCTTGAAACCAAAACTGCTTTCCAACCTACTCTACTATGTTTGTATTTCTTTGACTGTGCAGTTCACTGATAGCAGAGATCATTTCACTTTATTTGTACAAGTAACATCTCAATACTAAAGACATGCTATGGAGGGAGGGACATTACACAGAAATCTCTTCAGGGGGAGCTCTGATAAAATCAGCAGGCTATAGTTGGCAAACAAAGCGATACTCTTATATTTTTTAGAATCTCACCTAGTAAAAGCTACAGTTTGAAAATGGATCATGACAAGGCAAACAGTGTCCAACTGTACAATGTAATATTGCTTTCCTTATTTCCTAATGCGCATACGATTATCTTTTCTTCCCGTGTTCTCACTGACCCTGCAAGAACAATTTATTGTTGGCAAAAATTACATAAAAACTTAGACATGGGGGAAAAAGAAAAGAATTATAGAAGGATTATCTCTACCTGCAGGGCTGAACAAAGTGAGACTTCTGGGTAAATTTAAGTAGATTTCATCAAGCAAACATTAACAGGTTTCTGGTGTGTGGATAGAACCGTCATCTCAAGGGGCGTGAGGGAGAACAGCATACATACAAAGAAGATTAAAACCCAGGCCAAGGGCGGTAAGGGAAGGTAAAACAAGGTTAAAGCGTACTGAACAGGCACCGTAAAAGGATTACGGGAGACAGCTTATATATGGGCTTTATGCTTGATCCAAGGTCTGCTGTAACGTGTAATTAAACATGCAGATATGTGGTGCAGGCACAGCTCACTGAATGAATAAAGTCTGTTGTCTTTCACATTTGTACTTCTATAAAGACTATTAAGTATTTAACTGAAGATACATTGTCCTTATATTTCACTATTTACCTATTGATTTCAATACATCACCCAAAACACGTATAGCTTGCATCCCTCTCTATTTTATGTTAAACTGACCCTAGTTAACTTATTGCTGTAGCTCTGTAGTTGTAAATCCAACTGACAAGTACAGACATGCCTTCCACTTTTGGAAGGGTTTGTATGGATGACCCTTCACAGTTTATTGTTATTCTCTTCTGTTGCGGTGGAGAGCTTGTTAACAGTGCAGGCACACTCAATGGTCACTTTACCTTTGTTATGTTTAAGCACAAAAACTGTTGTCTCTTGTAAATACTTGGATTGGATGAACACTGCTCAGGTTCAACAAATATTGGAGTGAGAAATCCTTCGTTCATTCGCTGGTGTTTTTGGATCAGGGTTAAGGCTGAGAACCCAAAGACTTTGTTTATCTCTCTCTACCTCTTTAGATGCATGGCCAATCCTTCATGCATATGGTAAACACACACAGTTTGCCAAGAGTCAGAAAGAGAAAGATAGAGAGAGAGAGGGAGAAAAACAGGCAGAGATGAAGGGAGAGAGGGGAAAAACTAAGAAAGAATAAGGGGCTTTATGCATTCAGAGACCACAGTCCTCTCAGGTGTTTCAGTGCATTCTTCAGATTGAGTTGTGTGCTGCTCCTTTTCAGACAGACACTACAAGAGAAGAGGCTCGGGTGGTCAACGACACACATGCCCACACATACAGAAAGGCACCAATCAGTGGGAAGACATACTTACATTCATTCCACTCACTGGGCACAGAGGGGAATGATCCAATTGGAATGGGACAACGCTGTCATGGCGACAAAGATCTCGAGTGAAGGATTCTTCAATCAAAATATTCCTCACAAGACAGACCCTGCAGCACTTACTGGAGCGTGCGCATCAAATGTGCTTTAGTTTGGAGGATGTTTTTATTTGGCAATGACAAAATATGACAAACAAATGAAATGCTGTATTATGATTTAAACCTTTCTGGATAAGGAATGTAGACTCTGGGATTTGGTGTCAAAAACAGGTGATATGGTTTTAGAATATGTTTTTGGGGGGTGTAATTCCCCAGTTAAAATAGCCAATCAGCAAACTTTTTAATTTGAGACATCACAACACTCTGCAAAATAACATATAACAGCTGCAAAAATAAAAACATTATCTTACAATTTAAAAATGATTGATTGCTAGCAAATGTTTGAGACAGCCTAAAAAACTAAAAAGGTTTCTAACTGAAATTACTGAAAAAAACATTGTTACTAAAATTGTCAATTTATTCCTGTTTTGGAACAATCTTTACAAACAGTTTTCAGTCCTTTTCTATTCTAGTACATATTTACTATAAATACAAATTTAATGCTATACCTGCATTACTGTAAATAGCTGCCTAGGGCTTTATGAATATGGCAGAGACTGCATGTGCTTTAAAGGGACTTAAAGACAATTGCTATTGTGCATAACTGTAAGAAATTCCAACCTTTGCAAATACCTGTCAAAAGTTAATGAGAGGTGTCAAATCACATGAGAAACAAATACAGCCAGCATTTACAGACACACAAATCCAAATTTTATAGACTAGAGTAAAAGCTTAAAAGATTCATTCTATGTTAACCACATTTAAAATAGACACTTGGTATATTTATGCAGAGCTACTGAGTGCAAGAAGGTGTAATTAAAGTAATTTAGTAGCAAACATTCTTCATTGTTTGGACTCTGTTCTTTTTTTAAACAGTCCAAAGTAAAATATGTTACAAAATATTAAAGGAACTGAAGACATTTGCTGTATATGTACACCTTTTAAAGAGGATCCAACCAATGACATTAAGCTGACTCAGTGAATTGCATTGCTATAAATGCAACGTCTAAGGCCCTTAATTTACATGCATGATTGCATTTTAAAATTACAGCCAAGAATTCATAAATAAGCATTTAACCACACAAATGTACAAAAGGCTCTGTCAGTCCATTCAAAGATCAGACCTCAAAATGTGCTTGCTTTTATGAAAAATGCTCAAAACAAAAACTGATCTCCTTATAATGAGCTATAACTAATGATACATATTTAAAAGCCACTAATTATACATTAAGGAAACATTTTGTATGTAGGAACTGTTTTGAACCTGCACCCAGAAGAATTTCAGTATTCAGAAATAAAACTGAAATGCTAAAATAAAAATGTTGAGTAAAAACATATTTTGATTGGGCGTGAAACTCCGCTCACACTGTCACACTGGGCACTGATTGGTAGATGCATTATGACCTCAGCATCTTGCCTACTCTCATCCATAAACATGCCTTGCTGTGTGAGAGGTCATGTGGAGGCCAGTGAATGGAGACAGACTCTCAAACAGGTGAGTGCTGCTGGAACTCAGAGGCCAATGAGGCACCACTGAAGGCTGTTTAACTAGCATTATGGAAATAACAGACTGAATAAAGCTTTCTCTGTTGCATTAAGAGGGCAAGGACACTTTAATATTAACACTGTATCTACACTGCAAGCTGTACAGCATCACCACCTACCATTAAGTTATAATCACAGTGCTAGACTGCAGCAACCGTGAACTGTGTTATTTAATTATACAAAATACATTTGCATACATTGGCATGCTAGTGTTTTTGATTTGTGTATTTATGATTATGTATTTATGATTATGATTTCTATTATGTATTTATGATTAAAACCAAAAGATTACATTTGTTGACAGAAGACCTGATATATCACAAGCTGGCTTTATTGTTACAGTTGTGTAAAAAAGTAAACCTGTAACATAAAAATTCAGGCTGGCTGGAATTATAAAGTGCATGTCAAAAATAAAAATAAAAACAATCTGTCAACCAAAGGCACATTGAAATGCACTGTAACAACTGTTTCAAAATCACTGTTTCTGAAACACAATCGAATTCACTGATTATAATGGAAGTGATTTGTTGTGTCCGTTTGCGACCTGGAGGTGATGGCAAACATTGGTGCACTTTTTGTCACAGCCGCTTTGACAGCTGTTTAAAGTTTTTGAAAACTGTTGCCCAAAAGAGCTGTCAAGAGCTCAGAGGTTTCAGATATGATCCATATTCCTTTGAGACCCTCTAACGTCAGTCATTTGACAAGACAGCTCCATCCGTATGGCAATAAAGTCTATTTCTCTGGTGGAAGTCTGCACTGGGGATGAAGGAGGGGGCAGATCCTTTGTACCTTTGACCGGTGAAAGCACAATCAAGAGGTGTAACTCAAAAGGAAAGAGGAAGAGAAAAAGCAGAGATGATGTGGTGGGCTGACAGTAATGGATGAGTGAAGAGGCCCTTTGAGGTACCGGAAAGATACCATCAATAACTCATCTGATACACTGCGCTGGGATACGGTGAACAGCCCGTTTCCTGCTTAGATCACAGATTCTGCTCTGAGAGTGAGTGAGAGAGGCCCTATGAACAAGAACCTGAAGGATCCATATGGGCTCTAGAGCATGACAGTGAGTCTAGATAAGATGCATAGAATAAGATTTACCATTCAAGTTCAGTAAAGATTTAATTAAGTTCTGGGATGCATAGAAGAATAGAATAAGTAGTGGATGTTTATGGTGTCATTTATTTGTGTTGTTCTGCCACCTAATTTACTAAAGAAAGTTTTTAAATCTGGTAATATGCAAATCAATAAATATGTGCCAAATGCAATTTACTTAGTCATTACTGAGTGTTTGGTTGTGGTGCTCACAACAAACTACTGCAATCTGCCTACTTTACTGTAAATGTACAGTATCACTGTACCACCCGGGAATTCTGGGCAGTCTAAAATACATAAAGTTGTGCATTAATATTATCCTCCATCATTTGTGTTATCATAATCAATATATGCTATACATCATTGTCTACACACTAAAAAACTATAAAGTATTTTACAGTCATAGTTTTGACATAATTATTCACAATCATGCTTTAATAGTTTGGCCAGAGAGAACTAAATGAAACTCATGACTCAAAGCCAGCCTGCAACATAAAGGGCTGTACTGCCTAATAACTTCAGCAAATAAACCACTACTTTGACATGCTGAAAAGTTAAAATGTGCAAAGGATTATTTCAGAGAACTACATTCTGTTCTGTGCTAAAATATTTCACATGGAATATTAATTGTCTAATCTTGTCAAACGGTTCCAGATGAACTCAAAAACAGTTACTGAAAAGTAAAGAGACAGTTTAGAGATTAAAGGACATCAGAAATGGGAAGTACAAAGTTACTGGTCAAAGTTTTAAATATCGTGACAGTTTTGACATCAAGGGGCAAAATCATAGCAATCATTTTGATTTAGAATGACAGTTGTCCCTGATGTGACTAAATTATTAATAACCTTTAATTTAGTTTATTAATTCAAAACAAAGTAAAAGGTCTGTCAAAACATTTGACCAAACAAATAACAAAAATTTTCTTTTTCATTACAGAGATAAATCTAAATCTACTTTACTGTATATATACTGTATACATAATATAATTTATTGTACTTTTTACCTTTTAGGTTTAAAAAAAGGTAAAAAGGTAAAAAAAATATATTTGTACACTTGACTAACAACATTTGTTGCACATGACCTGCTTAAACCTTAAATTACATTTATTTAGCCCTTTTAAAAATGTAAGAATGTGGCTGTGTGAGTAATTTGCCTAGTAGTCCAAAATTAACTCTAACAGCAGTTCACCCACCTCGGGAAATCTGTCAAATCTAAGGAGGAGTCTAACTTTTAATGTGGTGAGTACCGCCGCTGCGAGCAGGGTTCAAACCAGTCAGGCTTTAAAAAGGTATGGTGCAATCCTTAATTATTTAAACATGAATGACATTTTACTGGTTTTAATTATTTAAAAAATATATATGAACACTATGTCTCTCTGTAAAAGGCCAAATAATTAGGCGTGTTATATGTTAAAATGTCCATTACAAATAATCTCATGCACCTCTTTCAGCAAACTCCATCTTGAAGACCTTCAGCTATTGGCTGGTTCTGATTGTCGCAGTGAGAGCAACACTTTTCCTCTTCCTCCATCAGTGACCTTGCATCCTGGCAAAAGAAAGCAAATAGCTTTGCCAATTGCTAATTTATTGTTATATGCCATCTACTGTTACTTTGTTTGAACTTCCCGTTTGTTGCACTGACTGAATTTAGCCTGTGGGAGTAATACAGCACATCTGTCCGTCTATCTGCCACCACTGAATAAATCTTCACATGAATTGCTTGTTTTCTATAGAGAGAACGGACTGACAATCCTCCCCTTGCACTAACCTGATTTATCTGTTTTAAAATGCACATATTTATGTTGTAATTGAATACAAACCTTCAGTGACAATGAGATGTGCATGGCCTTGTTCTAAATGTGGCCTCATTTTCAGATTACATCTATTTATCGGTGCATGACAAAAGCCTTTAATCTGAATAACCCTATATACACATTCAATAGGAATGACAACACAGGAGGCGGCAAGTATTTGCGTCCATGACTCCATGCAGGATCAATGAGGGTCAAGGTTGCCTGTCCTCACATCTCTATACACTTTAACCTGACAGTCTCAAAATCCAGCCACTGCTTTGGCATCAGATGAGCTGACCTGACTGATTGTCCATCTCCACATCTGCTCTGCATTTTTAAAAGGCTCCATTTCCATTTCAAAGAGGAAATCTTTGATCTCTTCAGGGTTTTGCCTTGAAGCACACACTGAATTTGAATGGTCCAACAAGGCTGCAAAGCAAGAAGAACAGATCAGAAGGTTTCAGTGTCTGATCCAACAGACATAAAACGCAAAAAACGACTGGAAGTTCCAACCTTAGGATGTGTGCTGCTGTTTTTATGTAATGTGTTATCGGAACATTAATGTAATGTATGATCAAGACATGTAAAATAATCCATGGATGATCAGAACACCAGTCATTGATATTTGGCCTTCAGGATAATTTAGAACATGGAAAATCTATATCTGAATTGCATGTCTATATGAAAGCTCAGTATATCACAGGGCATCACACCAGGTAGTTCTATGTTGAAAGCCATCATAATACATGGACAATAAGAAATATACAATGTTCCTGTAAAGGGAGAGCTGTTATCAACAGGTCACACATATATAGTGGCTTTAATCGGTTAGTAATAGGTTTGATGGATGGAAAAAGTCAGGGACAGAGACTGCCTAGACTATCCGTGTCACTGCAAATGAAAATAAATGTAATGGATGTGTTTGGCGAGGCTCCAGTAAACAGTTGCTGTGTGTAGCTGATGGGGCGGCAGTATGTTTGCGTGTGTGTAGCGGTGAGGAGGCAAAACAGCCCTGAACACACTATTGTGTGGGGCCAAATTCAAATCAGTTCAGTGACTGGGGCCAGCTTCTCTTCCTAATGAAGATTTATTAGTCTAGTGTTTGGTTAGCCATCCAAATTTTTAAGGGCAATATGATTGAACTAGGGATTTATAGCTTCAAAACAAATTGTCAATCACAAATATATTAATTTAATTAGATTAATACAAATTATGTAACTACACATTTTTTGCTTTATTTAATAGACAGATGTGCTATATTAAGAAAAACTGGTTATATATAACACATTTTCACAATAAAAATGTTTGGATTTGCATTAATGTTATGTAAAAATCATTATCTTATTATCATGACACCAGGACCACCATTAATGTCCCTTAAGAAAGAAACCGAGCGCATGACACCCATGTGTATAAAACTGTGGCTTTAACACACCCAAATGAACAGAGTTCATCCCAAGAATAATTGATCATGTAGATAAACAGGAACATAAGCAGTATTTTGAAAGGGAAGGAAAACGCTCAAGAAAATTGGGTTAGTTTGTGCAGACAAAAAGTGTTGAATGTGTTTTAACAATTTTCATAACAGAAGGGTTGCTTGTTTAAAACTTAGCAAACTGAATAGAGGTGTTAACGCTGCATTAAATATCTGTGAAACCAGAAAACACACAGAGAAGGGTAAGGGTAGGATATGCAAACAAAAAACCATGTGTCACTTCGGATTGCCTGTCACATAACAGGAGTTGCTGAATATCAGAACATGACATTTATCTGCCCTCAGATGTTTATGCCAATCTCACACACACAAACACCTCGACAAACAGAAACTGGCCAAACTCCAGCAGCACTTGTATGACATGTTTTGTTTTGTGTTACAGGCTAAGCTCCATCATTTCCCTCTGGTATGGCAATGAAAGGTTAACTTTTCCCATCTTAACTTCTAAAGACAACTTCTAGAAATATGATTTCATGCCTGAGGAAAACAAACAGGATGCTGGCATTTCCATTTGTGAAAAATGAAATAAATAAATGGAAGAAAACTGAAAATGGAGTTTAGTTTCCTTGGGGTAAGTTTATTAAGTGAGAACATTGTATAATGAAGATTTTTTTATTCAGCTATTCCACATCATATCAATGATGAACGACAGGTAGGAAATAAATCTTGCCATTGTGGAATATAAAAATACCTTATTTGAAAGATGAGTAGAGTGGAATAAAACAAAAAGTGCAAGACACAAAACCATTTAACAATTTTAAAGAATAATTTGATAGTCTAGTCAGATGCAATGTACGTCAGATTTGGTTACTTTAATACAGGTGCCTTAAGCCTCAGAATGGATGAATAAAAAGTTATTTTAATTCAAAAATATTAAAATACAAAAATCTACTATATTGATCTCTGTGTTACTCTGAGACCTTTATTTTTTATTGTATGCTTGTATTTCAACCAAGTTAAGATTTGATAGCTTACAAAAAGAAAAGCTTTTCTTTCATTATTAAAGCTTAGTATCAAACTATTTCATTTTTTACTAAGTAAATATATTTGGGTTTTATCTGCAGATACATTTTTAATTGTTAGTCAAACGAGTCAAAAGTCAAATTCATATTATACTATTAAACATGTTTAATATTTGTGATTTATGAGAACACACAGCTACTTTTGAATGGTCATCAACAATGAAATTTAATTCGCTTCGGTCTTTTAAATACATGTTAAAAGTTAAACTATAATGAGTTACAGATTATTCTTTGAGTAGCTAAACAAATTCATGTCATAATCATTTTTCAACCTTTACAAATTAATACTTTTGGTACATTTTACTCTAACATTAAAAAAACGAACAAAAACCATCAAACCAACCAGTAGCCATTATCAGCTCCAAGTGAATCTGTAAGCTGCCCTCACCATCTGCCCTGCTGGCATTCATTAATGAATCTGCATGAAGAATCTGTAGTGCAGACGGCCAATAGAATCACAGTGAAGGAGACAGTGTGAGCATAATGCAGGCGCAGATGCTGCCATATAAAAAACGGAAGGTCCACGCGGGACAGCTCATTCTCTGTATTAGCACACTAATGACTGCTCTGAGGCTCTAAAGAATGAATAAGCCTCTGTCTGTGCCCTTAAACTGCAGCATGCCAAGCCATCTCACACATAATGAACCCCCCTCTCAACAACATCTGCCATCGTTTCATACATGTGAGAGTGAGAAAGTAGATATGTTACCTTCATTACGGTATGGACGAGACATTCCTCCACTTGAGCACAGCTTGGTATAGATCTGCAAATTGCAAAATTGTTATGTAGCAATTGTTTCATGAAAGCAATATTTAGCTTTGTGTAACTTTTTTTTCGACTTGCAGTGCATTTAAGGTGTATGTTGTTATCACTTCCTGCATTCCCTGAGGATCGAACCCATGATCTTGGTGTTGCAAGTTATATATACATTATATACATTTGCATAATATAGCGTTATATAATAATGCTATATATATATATATAATAATCATACTATATTGCTTTAGTTAAGGACAACATAACTTACATGTGACCATATTCATATAGTCCTGAGGTAAGAACAACTCGCTGACCTAGATAGATGGAAGATACAGGAACTTTCTCCATTGGACTACATGGATTATGTAACATGTAATACATAATGATATACAACAGAAGTAGAGGTGGAGTTGGAAGACTTTCTCAGAAGATAAGTGTCTGTTTATCTGCATTGTGATTAACATGATTAAACAAACCTGCCCTCTCCGGCTGTTTGTTTAGAAGTTAATATTAGCCATTGTCTCAAAATTACAACTTGTAAAGTACAAACCCAGATGTCCGTGGCGATGTTGCCACTCTAGCGAAAACAAATAAAGAGAGACCTTCAATTACGATCATGGTGAGGGATGGTTTCCCTCAAAGAAAGCTATCATTTCAGGAACCAGCATTAGATTACTTCTGACGGAGATCAATGGGTAAAAGTCAATGACTTTGTCATAGCAGGATGTGATAGGCCTGGGGCCATTAATCACCAGTTCTTCTCTATTCGTCACATCAATAGAATCACCTAAACTTTTCTATCAAATCTAATAGCGCCTTTGACACTTACACACTTCTAGTCTTTTCAGAAACTCCAGCTTTTATTAGGTAGCATATTTTTTATTACTTTGTAATATGTTTATGATGAGATGTCAGGGAACACTATATCGTGAGCAACACATCAATAACCTCAGTTAATGGTATTAGACAGAAGGTTGAGCTATGGTGACATCACTATCGGCTGTATGTTGGGTATAATGGAGGGAAAGTACAAAGCAGAGCAGCATCAGAATCTCTGAGGACCAAATAAACTTGCTTTTCTGAAGACCAAAACTGGTTTGTTTTTAGTATTTGTGTATAACTTTATATAGAAATTACCAGACCTGCCACCAGGCAGATTGTTCTGCCCCACTTCCCTGGCATTTTCTGAGGACACAAAGCCTGGTAGATGTTGGAGGGCACTCTTCTAGCCTGGAATCAACCTTTTCACTGTGGTGGTGACATCAGGCCTGTGAAAGTGTCAGGTTCATGTTGCAGACGCCATAGCAACACTTCCTGCAGCGTATTTTGCTTTGAAGGGCAATGAATCATATGAATCATCTGTTGCCACACAAAACTGTTGCAACTACAGCTACACACTACAGCGAGGTTTAAGGTCAATCCTGCTTCAACTCTTTATTTTTAAATGCACTTATTTATAAATGTATAAAACAGCATTATCTTCACTGCGCTCATATCAGTTGCACACTTCAATAGTCGACGGTTGTGGTTTTGGTTCAGAACCTCTAGGCACTTTGTTTTGAGGTTTTGAGCATGTATCATGTGGCTTGGCCAATCACGTTATGCCTCCATTCCCCCGAGCTCTTTCGGTGCCAGGTTAGTGTGATGGAGTCCAACTGGTAACATCGTTTCAGTCAGCAAATGTTTCTAAATCCAATTCTCTGTATCAAGGCCCTTTAGGGACTGGCTGATGAAAAACACATCAACATCAACTCTCTGAAATATGTTTGCCCACAGAGGCCCCAAAAGCGAAGCATTCAGTCTGTAATGTTCACACTATCCAATTTAAATTTGACCGCTAGGCTATAAAGGAGGAGCTTGTCATTTACATAGCTGACTAAAGTGATCTCCACTCATTAGGCTAATGAAACCTCTTAGGAGTTTTCCACAAACATTTCTATAAGAAGGTACATCATAAACATGTACATTGTAATGTGCCTGAAAGATTTGTTCATTTTTATGAGGCCCTAGGGCTCACTATGCCACCATACCTCAGAGAAAAATTAGGTGAGTGCTCATGTCAAAGCTGTCAAACTTGATTTGGCCCATTTTGCTTGTGCTTTCACCTGTAATGTCATCCTCACTCTCTGTTTCTACCATTTTTCTCAGATTAGCCTACAGAAACTGGCAAGAATAATAGTGTTCCAGTGACAAAATGTTATTACAGCTGTCTCTCAGTTCCTAATAAGGCTCATAAAGCAAGAGATAAGACTATTAGACAGCCCTGGCTGCTCAATTGTGTTGCGTGGTATATCATCACTAGCCATTAAGTCATGTGACATTAAAAGACCTCACTGGATTGGTTGATTCACGGTCCAGTGGCTGCAGGCGACAGTGTGGCACAATTGGAATCTATTAAGTCATCCCAGACAGAGGCGGAGCAGAGCAGTGTGAGAAATACAGTGACTGACAGCTTTTCTAACAAGCAATTAACCGCAGTGACCTGCTGTTGGCTAAACTGTGCTTTTGACTTTGTCACACCCATTATATACTCAAAAATCCACTGTAATAGATCACACCGCCAAGGGTGTGCTAGACTCAACCAGCTTATCAACACACTTTATGTTAAGAATAAAAGTGATAAAATGAAGACATGAATCAACACAGTATTTTAAATCACACCAAACCTGCCAGGACTTTCTAATCTGTATCAGAATATTACTGCATAAATTGCTTAACATGTTAAGCTGGCTACAATTTTGCTTGTTTTTTATCTATACCTACCATATGAATACAATATCTAAAAATAGACTTTCCTGTTTGACATATAATAAAATATACGTATTAGTTAGGAGAATGAAGCAGAAAATTGACTTACAAAGAGATAAGGACAGATTATAGGGTTATAAAAAAATACAGAAATGGGTATTAAAATGGTGTATTAAATCTGAGTAAGGACACAAAACCAGAGTGACAAGAACAAAAAAAGACACAATCTGGGAGACAAAAAGAGAGGCGAGCCAAACCACAGAGGAAGATGAAGTTTGACAGTTAAGGTAAATGTAAAAGACACAGGTGGAAATAAGAATCACAGACATAGTACAGACACTGTCATAGAGCAAAACCATGATATTCAAGCCTGATTTCACGTACTGTATCACCTCACTTCAATGTCTACACACAGCTATGTGATTTATGACAGATAATACTTTAAAATGGGACACCTAAGAAATAACATCATTAGGATCTTTTCTATAAGCATGAGAGAGGGAAGTAATTTACTTTACCTTATTTCCCATTTTTAAAATGTGTAAAAGTTCAACCCTGTTATATAAGATACTTTAAATATGGTGAAACTGGTGATATATACACCTGAAAAAAAACTAAACATATACCTAAACATATTATTGACTATTATTATTATATAATATTGAAGATATAATCTAATCTAAGCTTCCTCTACTCACTACAGGGTAGAACATAATTCATTAGCAACAATGGTGGTTCGTTTCAACATAGGCTACTTACCTTTTTTCAGCTTTTTATGGAGTCTCTTAGAGGTTCCTTGATCTTAAAGACTCGAGATCCACTGCTAGCCATCTATCAAAAGTTTTACATTCAGCCTGAAGTTAAAACTGAACTATTTACTACGTATAAAAAAAGAATTATAATGAAAAAAGTTTTTACTACAATCAGAAACTGTTTGAGACAAAAACCTATATTGCCAAAGTCACCAATTATCTACGTAACAGAGAGAGAGCCCAATGGTCCATTTCTGTACCATGTTAATGGAAATGCCACTTTCAAATTAGACTTCACACTAGACCAGGAATTGAGGACGCAGGTGCGGTTCTCCCTCAAAGAAAAGTTTTGTAGCTTTGGTGTGGCTCTTCCAATGACAGGGCATGATTAGCCAGAGTTCTCCTGCTGAAACCGAAAGCCTGAAGGACACATAAAACACACAGGTATACTTCTGGGACAAAAGAACCATCAAAAAGTCAAGATCTAACGGCAGCCCTGTTGCCTTTTGGAGACTATTTATTACCACTCATGGTAATATGGAACTTTTATTCAATGTGTCCAAACACTGTTAGGCTTGTGTTTTGTTAGGCTTAGATCCTAATAAAGAAAAGATTCACACAGAAAACTGGTCTTTTTTGATGATTTTATGTCCCTCTCTTAGCCGGGATACTAAAAGCTCTTCTCTTGGAGACTGATCACAGTGCTCAACCTAAGACTTATTTATATAACTGTCTTGACCTTTTGCTTTTATACTGCAAAAGATTATCCACCTGCACATCACATAAAGGAGGCTTCTATCAATCTTCATTCACCCACTCATGCCTATCTGCTTATCTTTAATTTAGCTAGTTAGGTGCAGAAGAGGAACAGCTGGGGCTGGTGTGAAGTGACAGGGCTGATGTTAATTACAGCAGCTGGCACAGACACTTCTGTTGACTTCCTCTTTTACATTACACCTTCTCTCAAGGTTAGATGCACATGTGAAGAATGGGAAGTAATGTGGCATAATTAGACTCTATGAATTACTTACGCAGGACGTAATTGGTAGTAAAGAGATAAAGGAAATTCCATTTATACAACAGAACTTGCAAAGCCCTCATTTACACATTGAGTGAAGACAGGTGAGGGTAAAGTTTATTTGACCCATGAGTAGATTTAACAGGGAAAGCATAGGAAACATCTACAATGCACCAACCCTGAATATTCTCCATAAGTTCTGCCCAGCTATCAATTGTATTTAAGATACTGTGCACTCATATCAGCGCAAGCCTGCTTTTATGTACACTAAAAAGACTTAAAGTGAAGAAAGAGATGGAGAAAACAAGGCATACACTACAAGAAAGGAGTGCACCAATTTGCATAATTGTTATATTTAGCTATCAGTCCCCTGTGTTTGTTTGGCATGTTGTGTCTTGATGAAATGCATAAATAATAATTATTAGTTTGCAGATTCACTGCTACTGTCTGTCTTTAAATAGCAGCACAATTATTTCATGAAGGCTTTCAATATTTTCACCATTAGAAGAAATCACTCTAGAGTTTTTACCATGCACAACGTCAATTGAGTTGAAGTGAATTTATTGTATTAGTGGTTTTGTTCATGTGTCAAGAATAAAAGACTGTATTAAAGCTGTTTAATATTGCAACCCAGTGCTGGCAATAATGACATGTTTTGCAATGCAAAACACTCACATATCCCACACTGTCAGACTTGTTAAGAACTAAGGGAGGGTTTTCAGACTTTTACGCTTTGCCTGTATTTAATTAATTTTGAGAGAGTCCCTGCCTCTTGCTTGGCTTGTATACAGACACAATAGATACTTCCTAAAAAGCAAACGTGCATGGTTAGTATTTTGCTATTTGCTGTTGTAATGCAAATTCACGAGTAAATAGGTGCAATTAAAGATGATTTTGCCGCTCTGCATACAATGAAAAGCACAAATAGAGCTGAGAGACAAAGTGCATCGCACAACAGACAGAGTTGAGAGATAGACAGACAGGCAGACAGACAGCTTGTCATAAAGACAAGGGACGATTTTGCGTTAAGTGTTCTTCATAAAGGCATCTGAGGACAGTTTCATTTTACATTTAGCAAATCTCAATTAACCTGCGCTGAAATTGGCAGACATGTACAATCCTGCTGTCAGATGAAGCGATTCCGCCAGAGTTACACGTTGGTTTCAGGTCTCACGCGTTGGACACACAACGCACCGCAATTGACAGTAATTGTAATAGTGCGTGTCTGGTAAGACGGCAAACTCTGTTGGACGAGTAAAACAACTACATTGGTTTGCCTTGATTTGTGGTGGCACCTGTAGTAACCCAGTGACTCCAGTACATCCAGTACAAGCGAATTGATACAATCTCTCATATAAAAATATTGTTTTTACAGTATCTAGCGATCGATGAGCGTATCTATGTGAATAAGTAGAACAGCACTATACAGTCAAACATGTTAGCAAACAGACAACGTTGAATCACAGTCTTCAGGCATGTCCTTAAAGTTTCGATCTGTCTCTGACTCGCCCTCTGTTCAAAACTACATAAGCTCGTTATTAACCTTAAGGAGAAGTTTAAATTCTTCTAAGGAGTTGCACACACATGCCTTACCTCTCCAACACCCATCACACGTCATAGGCAGGCCATCTTGTTTTTGACAAGACATGACGTAACCATGCAACTAATAAACCTACCATTATACTAAACAGCTCAGACTCTAAATCACTGTTATTAACTTACAATTGCAAACTGGGTTAAAAACGTAGTTTTAAACACTGATCTCTTACGTACTCGTTCATTTTTAACAAAGTTTCAGATTGCAGCTTTTAAAGGGGAGGAGCAAAGCGGTAAATTTAACTTATATTGTGTGTATAAATAATATTATGGCACCTCCGTTTGTCCAGAAAGGCTGCTGCATACAAATGTAAAAATAAACATTTGCAAAGAAAAACACTTAAAAAATAAAACGACCCCTTAAAAATTCATATTCAATCTGACAATGTCTTATGCAGTAAATATCTTATACACAGTAGCAGAAATGCTTGTGGAAGTTTAAAAGCCTTTAGTATATAGAGACCTTTTCCACATCAACATCTCCTGTCATGACATCTTAGCATAAAGCCTAAGCCCTGTGGTTACTGCACAGCAGAGAAAGAAGAACGGAAAAAAGGAAAAATAAAAAAGGTGGATTACACAGTATGTGTCAGATCAAATTGACTGTGGCAATTGATTTTTGGTTAATGTTTCTCTTCAGGTTTTCATGGAATATGGGCCCTAAACCACACGTGTCTCATGGTTCTTAGCTGTGGGTTTGCCCTCCAGCCTCGCAGTGCACATGTATGTTGTGCTTTTACACGTGTCCTGCTGAACAAACACATCAGACAAATAAAAAAAAACTGTGTCTTGATGTTGGTGCTATTAGGTTTGACAAGCAGGGTGGATACATTCAATAATTTACATAACATGAGTTTTGCCTGATTTTGTATGTTTACATTTATTCATTTGGCAGATGCTTTTACGCAAAGTAACTTACAGTGAATTCAAGCTATACATTTTTCAGTACTTGCATTCCCTGGGATCAAACCCACAACCTTTGCACTGCTAATGCAATGCTCTACCAGTTGAGCTACAGAAATGTTTGTTGGTATGTATGTATGTGTTAATGTTAAGTGTTTTCAAGGAACATAACTCTAAGAGAAGATAATTATGTCTTTGATTTTACTGCTTGACTTTTTAACTGCATTGGTAAATGGGTAAAACTTGTTTTATGCAGTGTGTCAAAATCTGATCTTATCTGTTGGTCTCCTAGTCATTTATTTCTTTTGATCTGGATAAAACAGAAAATAGATGTGGTACAGTAACTTTCACCTATTTCTATTAACCGTAGAAAGGAAAACTTAAAATAACTATATTTTATATTTTTCTTATTAAATCATAAGGGTCAGCTAGTCAAAGATGATGTAAAATACATTAAAGGTGTTCTCACCGTGTTCTCACAACTTTGAGCATATGTGAGAAAGTCTGCTAAGCAGGGAAAACTTTGAACACAGCCCAGGTGATTTCTGTCTCTTTGGTGTTTTACATTCCGCACACTATTCAGTTTGAAAGTCAAACTCTTAGTGCCTTCAAAAGCAGAGAATCTACTTTTACTATAATGTCAGTTGCTGGAGTGTTTTTAAAGAGATTCCTCTAATAGATGTGTATTGGACAGGGTTAGCAGGGAGCTACAGTACATGACAGTGTTTTAATGAAGATTGAATTTAAAACATAACTAATGTTGTACACAATTTAATATATGAGACAGCAAATTAATCGTCCGTGGAGAGATAATGCATGAAAGAGAATGGCAATCAGACACACCCAAAGTGTTCACACAGCCATCAAAATACATATATAACAAAGTCCTTTATATATTACACCATTATGAATTATTAATGTTCTCATTATCACCATCTTGTTCCCATGATCTGACACATTTATTTTAATTATGACATAAAAGTCTCAATTAATTTGTAACATCTCTACATTCTTGACAGATTTAGAGGCCTCTAAGGATTTCTCTTGCTGTAGAACTATATAACACAATACAAACTTTAAATTGTGTACAATACTTTATTGTGAAATATTGATGAAGCAACGCAATGATTCATTAGTTTGAATCAAAATGCTACCATTCATTTTAATAAAAACGTGTTGATTTAAAGGGAGCTACAGTAATGGAGGACAATAAAAAAAATACATGTAGCAAAATTTGTCACCGTGCAAATTTCTCATCTCTTTATTCCATCACTTTTGGGGGCTAATTTACTTACTTTAAGCAAAAAGGTGTATGAAAAAGTACTGAGGTGTTTTTTCTTTTGCTATTTAGTGTATAAATGAAAAAATCAAAAGGTAATTTTATGCCAGAGGAAATTAAGCTGTGTTGACTGTTTTTTAGTACACACAACACTACTCTCAAAAGCAAAACTAATAATTGCTTTATCAAAGAAAACTAATAATTGCTTTAGTGATAAATCACTATAACACTTTGTTATTAATATTCACAGATGGTTTAAGAGACATTGGCTCACGCACAATTAGTTCCATAAGTGTGTAGCAGAAAACACTACACATTTTAATCGGTGTGTGACTACTTGTGTGAGGCAGAGGGGGGGCACCCAATGTAGAAATATTTCATGTCCAGCAGGACCTGGCGATACAAACATCGGCCACAAGGTGGCATCACAGAGGTCAATTTCACTGTCCTTTCAGAGCAACAAACCATGTAGTTAGAATGTGTGCACATGATCTACCAAAGCCTAGACCTTCACTTCTAAAACAAGCGTTCCTTAATAGTTTTTTGTCAGGCTTTTAAAATCCACATCATCTTTCTATTTTACTAAAGATCATTTGTACTGGAAACTGTATGACTGACATAAAGCAGTAAGAAAAAATGATTCAGGAAATTTGGAGAACCAAATATTATTCTTCCTTGTCACTACAAAGAACATATTTTTCTCATACAGCATAAGAGTCTGGTAAGAGTCCTTTTGCAACCTCAGAGAAACAGCAATGCTAATATTATAATTTAATGCTGAATATAACTACCATGGTCAACATTTAAAGTGCTAAAATATTAAACTGACAGAATCTATTTATTTAGGGATTGTGACCTCCAGAATTTTTGTTTTCTCTTCTATTAGACATTTATTTAAAGGGTTAATATCAGGATTCATTTTGGCACATTTTATTTATATCGATTAAAAGCGTTTTCTATTTATGGAGGCGTTGTTAACGATAAAAATAAAGGTTAAGGTATTTCATATCATTATTTATTAAATGGCATTACAAGATTGTTAAAAATGTAAGACTTTTACTTGAGAAACAATTTTTTTAATGAGTTACATGTTGTTATAGTAACAAAAGTTTAGTAACAAAGTTTAGTTAGTTAACATAGTTTAGTTAGTTACAATAGCTCTGAATTAAATATAATATAACTAGAATGCATAACCATTTACAATAAAATAGGTTTAAACCTTTGTCTTGGGTTTATAACTGTATACCGGAGTAACACGAGCCAATAGGAGGGGTTTGCGTTCACCGTGTGACGTTGTCAATAACTCAGAACGATGCAAGTTAAATATTGAGAAGTGAGTAAGGTGAGCTGAAAGTTGGCAACTATGAGATCAACCACTGCTTCATTCCGATAGTGCATATCCACTGGCAAACCAGGTGAGAGGCATCCTTCCAGGAAACAGTCCAGATTCCGCAGAACAGCTGAATGGCTTATCATTTCAAAAGTCTGCCTGCACTTTCCACTAAGGCTTTTCTTTGCTTGCGCATGTGGACATACCAAGTTTGCCTATAACAACTATCGTCGGTTGATGAAAACTGCCTGTTTGGCTTTTAAGGACCATTGATGGAATGAAGAGAACCGCTTTAAAATAGCCGTGCGTTTTCTTATCGATGTCTGCTAAACCGAATAGAGACTCACAAGTAGATCTCACCCACCTAGATGTACCAAAAGCAGAATGGGGTGAAGAGACTGACGTGCAGAAAGTTGACGCACGGGAGCCCGAGGCAGAGATGACGGATGAGGCTCCAGCGCAGCGCAGGCTGACCCGCAGCCCGAAATGCGCTCGCTGCAGGAATCACGGCGTGGTGTCGCGCCTCAAGGGCCACAAGCGCCTGTGTCGCTGGCGGGACTGTCAGTGCGCGAACTGTCTGCTCGTCGTGGAAAGACAGAGGGTGATGGCAGCGCAAGTCGCCCTTAGGAGACAGCAGGCCACAGAGGTTAGTTCACTGCACTTATAAAGTTCAACACGCATCAAAAGAAGTAGAACATGTTGTTTGCAGACTAAGTAAGACTTGTGTAGTGGTTTTGGAAAATATGTCAACTTGATTGTGACAAACTGCATTATTATTTGTGCAGTTATTTAAATAGGTAACTTATACAAACAATAAACATATACACTTCTGTTGTCTCTATTTCTGCAAAAACTATTAGTATTGCATAACTATGTTTACATATAATATGATTTTAAAATGACACAGCGATGGTATCAGGTAATGCCATGGTACTTTAAAATATTATATACATAATATTATATGAATGCATCACACATGACATTAACATCTCTAAAAATAAATAATATACAAAAAAAACCTAAACAATAAATGTTAGTACTTTTTGTTAGTAAACTTACTGAAACCACTGACTTCCTGGTGTAAACTTGAGAGTTTTATTTTGTATAACATTGTCCTAATTTGTACAAATAATGAAGAATCTTTATAATCATTTTAAAACATAGTATTTATTAATGTTTCAGTTTTATTTCTGACTGTGATAAACATACTACCATTTCTTTGAAAGAAAAGTACCTTCATAAATTGCATTAAATAAAATAAATAAATATAATAAATAAATGATGTGCAATGAGTAAATGCTGAAAAAACAACTCACCCAATGGACTCATTGTAAATAAAAACATCCATTATGAAAAAAATGAGTTATTTTCTTAAGCGTGCATATCTTTTATCCATCCTATGAATGAATGCTATTCCATGAATAATGAATCGGGGTCTTCTCTCTGACAGGGAAAAAAAGGTCATAAAAACAGCTCTCTTCTCAGACGCCCAGCCTACCAGCGCTTGTCAAGAGCACCTAGTCTCCTGGCAAAGAGTATTTTGGAGGGTAAGCCTTAATTAATGCACAACTCATTAACACAATTGCACCATCAACGGCGACATCTGTAGAAACTGGATTAGTTCACCGTTATGCTACAGAGCCCTCTGTCGGGAATAGATCTGTTTCTGTTTATTTAAGGTAATTAAAATTATGCAAATGGATAGTGGAATTACAGAAAAATTGGCTCATATGACTGCTTTGAGTTTGGTTTCCCTGTTGTGATTCTTGCTGTGTCAACATTAAGGTCAAACTGATTTTTTGGTACTGTAATTTGCATTTATTTAATGAGTTACTGTTTCATTGTAATCATTTAAAGGGGTTATATATTCTCATTTACATGAGGTCCACAGTGGGTTTGTGAAAAACATCTCTTAATTCTACTGTAATTAAGTGTGAAATGATTTTTGCATTTAATTTGAGAGTAATTAAGAAATACATTTATAGACTGTATGGAAAACTCAAATTTTCTCTTGCCTGAAACTGAACTGAAAAAAACTTTTGTTTAATAATGATTTTTATAGTATTACCATTAGCTTAGCTAAACATGTTGATTGCCAAAAACTGCTATGCCATCAATTTCAATGCAATGAGTCATGAAAGATTAATCAAGTTACAATCACCAAAACCTTACAGGAAAGTCACTTATTTAAATACTCATCTGTGTCATGCCATAGGCTATAAGCCAGCTGTTTTAGAGCAGTGGCCAAAGACGCTTCAGGATACCACAGTCAGTGTCCGGATGAGGAAGAGGAGAGCGTTTGCTGATAAAGAACTGGAAAGCGTGATGGTGGAAAGAGAGATGAGGCAGAGAGAGATGGAGGAGTTACCTGCTATCCTTCTCCAGGCCGTCATGCCTTCCACACCACTACCGTTGTTCTACCCGCTGTCAGACCCAATAGGGCCTACATACATAAACGTGCCCACAACCAGCCCACCTTTGATTAACTGTGATCTTCCTCACCATCCACACATGCTGAAGTCCAAGACTCTAGACTATACCGAAAACTGGGAGGTTTTCACAGAGAGGGATTTGAGTTGGGAATGTCTGTCATTGCCTTCAAATCTGTCTCCACCACACTGCTACATTGTGAGCCCAGGTGTCAACATGGTTAAGACCTTGCCAGAAAGAGAATCTGTCCATCTGTCTCACATTAAGTCAAAAAGTTTTGCTGATGACACCGTGTCAAAGCAAGACATTCCTCCCTCGCTGACTACGGGGGACGTGTTGGTACAAGCTAAATCACCTCACAAATGCAGCAGGTCATTGGGGCACAAGGTGCAAATGGATAATGTGGGGAGTGTGAATCAGAACGCTCTCAAAAAAACTGCAAAACAGCCGTTGCCGTTTTCTGTAGAGGCGCTGCTCATGAGATGATAAAAGTTATTCTTTTAATTGCTTTCTCATTGGAGAACATAATTACTTTCTTAATAGGCAGTTCAATGAAACATCTTGGATTTCTTAATCACTTTTGATTCATTTATAGCTGTAATTTTAGTCTTGTCAAAGCATTATTAAGCAGATGTGTAATATGTTTAAATCAGCTTGTGAAATATACAGTATGAAATATAAATGTATTTTACTTAACTATATATTTTGTATTATTTCCGGTCCTTCTGTAATTCATTAGTTTGGAAACATTTTACTGTTAGGTTTAACATTTCAAAATTCTTTCTTTTAAATGGTCATGACTAACCCTATTTTTTAATACTCATATTTTATATAATAAATTACCATATAAAAT
Organism: Yasuhikotakia modesta; assembly: GCA_036877545.1. Lineage (NCBI taxonomy): Eukaryota > Metazoa > Chordata > Actinopteri > Cypriniformes > Botiidae > Yasuhikotakia > Yasuhikotakia modesta. Next base: position 157,546 of record JBAJNP010000016.1, read on the forward strand.
TGTTTATAAACATCATATTTTATTATCATATTTTGACCATAAATCTTCTCATGTAAACAGAGTCAGCTGTGGATCAAATGAAAAACATGATGAGAGAAAGGAGATTAGTTTCTCACTTCCTGTAATGTGAATTAATGATGGTTTTCAAACGGTAGTTCGTTTTAAGTGACGACTGGTACGTCTGTGTATTTAAACTACAGGGCCTCACAAAACTTCTTTGAACTGCTTCTGCGGTTTTCCTAAAATATTTTTAATTTTAAAGAAAACTAATGATTAAATGGCCTCTCTGACAGGAGCCAGCCCACAGTGTAAACAAAACGGTTGAAACATGAGCAGATATATACATACTGTATGTTCCTGAGGGCTCAGAAACAAGAATCAATTTTAATATGACCTCAGGAGAACAACTTAGTCATGTTTTCTTTCCAGATTCAGTCTGCATCTTATTTAGGATGTTTGTACGCTTTCCTTTTTATCCTTCTTCAAGTATTGTACATGACTGTTTTAAAAAATAATACATACACACAAATCTTACTACTCCTTGTTATTATTGTACATACCAACTGTGCACTGTATGCAGTCTTTGTGTTTTTTGTATGTGTGGAATACCAGAGTTGCCAAATAAATCAATATGCCTCATGGAGCCAGTAGTCCAGGGGCCCTAGTGGCATATTGCTTTAATAAACAGAAGCAATATAATACAGCAATATAATAAAAACACAAATAAACAGTTACATTTATAAATACAGTTATGCAATATTTACCATGTTTCTTAATAAAAAATAGTATTATATTTTATAGAACTGTAAATAGTGTTCCTGCCCTTTATCACAATGCAGTTTCTAATATTTTTGGACAAAATCTCAAGGTGCAGCCGAGGTGCCGAGATTGTCCAGGTTGGGGGCTTTTAAAGTGGCATCGCTGCTTATTTCAGATGAAGATGCCTTGATGGGCTGTAACCAGCAACAACTGCTGGGACAGTTTGCAGTCAGATGTGAAATAATGGGGTGAAGGCCAGCACCTTTAAATTTGAGGCAATGATCCTCATCTGGAAAAAGGTGAATTGTGGTCTAAGTTTAAACATAAAGCACCATAGGGAGTGAAAAGGAAGTCAATACTCAGCATGTTGCCTCCACAACCCGGATAACCTAGAAGGATGATGAATAAAAAAGAATGAGTAGACAGTATACAGTATAATATTTAATACAGTAAACATGCTTTTATCATTATGCTTGTAACATGAAATATTCCCAATGCAAAATGTCACAGCTATAAAGGCAAGTGAACGTATCTCCTCAGCAACAACATTTTTGTTAGTTTAACCTACAGATGATGTATATCCTTTACTTTCTATTCTTTCTTTATTTTCCATTTCAGTTTGCGATATGGAAGCCTGATAGTTTTGACAACTCTGGACCGTGTGGCGTCAACATGTGTGATGGCATCAAGCCCCCTGTGTGTCTGTGTCTGTATCTCAGCACATCTGATAGGGGCTTTACATTAGAAGCCTTCCTGAGGAACTGCAGTCATTTCAACAGACAGATCTCAGCACTCTTGTGTTCTGAGCATGCAGATGAGCTTTAATGTTTCACAGGATAATTATTATCTAAATCATTATTATAAATCACAAGCATCAATGGGCAGAGATCACAACTGTTCTTGTGAGTAACAATAGAGAGGATATGAGAGTTAAAACAATGCCATAATTATATTTGTTACAGAATATATTACGAAAATTAAAAAGCAGTTTAAGATATTCTGACTGCAAAAAACTTTACACGCAATTCAGTTATGTGTAAAATGTTCCAATATCTGTGTGCTGTTTTGTTACACACAGAAATATGATTGTTTACCATGGTCACCATTTTGTGCCTATAAGATACATTTTTGTGAATTAAAACTTTATCTATTGGTCTTTATTTCACAGGTCTTTATTTCAGTTTTGGGCATTGACTTACTTATGCCATACATTCTGTTTCCAGTTACATTCTGAGATCCAGTTAATTTTGCCTATGTCTGTCAGGGGGAATGCTAATCCTACTGTAGCAGACTCATAATATAGTTTACCAGTGAGATAAATTGTTATTCTAAGGCAGTGCCCTCTGAAGCCCTTTCACTTCAGTTTATTTATTCTCACAGTCTGCCCCTACAGGAAGTCCTAACCTGTTTGCGCAATCTAAACATCAGCATATTCTTTCTCCTGACATGGTATCAGCAACATTTAGTATCAAGGTCCACTGGTATCATCGGGTCACTTTGATCCCAGTGCCAGCTCCTAACTCATGCAGAATTTGCCAGATTGATTCCCTGCACTTGGCATCCATGCCCCTAAAAAACCCCTGCATACCCCACTACTCTTGGGTTACACCCGACTCCCCTCTTTCCCTAGCCTGGGTGGGCTGGCCCTCTGCCGCTCACCTGCTGTGCCCAATAAAAAACTTGTGTCATGTGTCTTTGGCCTTGGGATAAATGGACAGTTTCCACAAGGCAGAAAACTGGTGCTGTAGACACCAAAAGTGCTCTGAGCAAATAAAAATTCATTATTGTGATTTGTAATGGAGCCAGAGGCAAAAACTTGATGTTATGTGTGTTTAATATGTGCTCTCAGTTTTTCTGCTGACTGTTGGAAAATACTTTGTTTTTAGAGTGAAGAAATCTGCTGAACTACCTAGTTTGTAAGTTCACAGATTAAAATATATGTTCAAAATATAATAGGTATAAAAATTTAATATTTCAAAACGAATTCCAGCTGGTAAAAACTTCAAATATGCTTTGTGGTTACAAATTCAAGGCAACAGATTTAGAATAGATCTTTTTTTTACTATTCTGACTGAAAACACAATCCAGCAAATCTCTCTAAAGCTGTTACAAGATGATCAGCAGAATAAGCAATTTGCCAGTTACAAGACACAAACCGATTTATTAACAAGTAAATCTGAGCTTTGCCTTACAGTCAAAATGTTGTCTGTATAAATTCAAAAACCAATCTCTCAACACATGCATATCAGTTCAGACAAGCCTGACTGTGGGATTGAAATTTAACACATTTAAAAACATTAATGCTGGGTTCCTTCCACTTCCATCATAGAATTCTGTGTTTTTGTCCCCTAAACTAATGCTTTCCCTTTGTGGCATTCAGCAGAACCTGTGCTGACTGCACCAGCTGTGTAGCTATACTGTTACGTTCTCCCGGGCCACCCAGTTCCCAAAATCCACCTTTTCAGTTAAACTGCACAAAGCATACACTTCCCTGATTGTAAAACCACAGAAGCCATTATTCTGGATGATTCATTGTAAGCACTTTGAAATGCTCTGCACATTAACCTTTATTCAACCTTTTCAGATTCTTTAAACTATTTTTCCCTCCTTGAGAATCATGGAATCAGTTCAGGCTAGAGCTGGAATTTTTAATTAACCATTGGAAGATGTTGCCAAAAGGAAATTGAATTTGATGTTCTGCAAATGTTTGATGGCAAGTCATGCAAAATGATCCATTTGTTCTGTGATTATCCATGTCTTGTTTTTCAATGGTATATCCCAAATATTTATCAAAATAAAGCTTTTAGCATCTTGTTTAGGGCGTTTCTTAATTATTTTAATAACATTAATTGTTTTAAACATTTGTGTTGAGCTGGGCCTGCATTTGAAACATGCTAATATCAAATGTTTTAGCAGATGCCCATTTTTCCCAGTCTTAACTGATCTCCCTTACTACGTCTAATTTGCCTGTATTCCTTGGGATGGGGAGCAATACACCGATGAAAATAACCATGATCCCCACCCTGTAAAACCATTAACACCGTATTTACCCTGCCTGGTGCTGCTTGGCCTTTAAGTATAAAACTGAAACCACTGGACGGTCGTAATACCCCAGAACCTCAGAAAGGCGATCCACCGTTGCGTATTATGCGGTCAGTGCACAGTAAAAATGGCATTCAAAAGTATTGGCACCTCCTTACACATGATTAATTGCACCAGCGTCAGGCTCTAGTGGAGGAGAGGAAGGGTTATCTACACATAAACCCTTATTGATGATGCCGGGTTAAAACGCAGGAAGCAAGAAGACGTGAGGGGCTGAGAAATGACAGCGGCTTGGCAGGAAGAAAAGAGTGAGAAAACCAAGAGGTAGTTGAGGGAAAAATGGAGACATGGACTATGAAGGCAACAGATGGATAGACAGACAGTGAGATAGACAGAGAAAGAGAGAGAGAGCTGACAAAATGAAGGAATGGGGAGATGGTGTGATAAAGCAGTGGAAACCCTGTATTCACCGCAGCTGTACAGATGGCTCACCTGCCAAGAACAACACTATGTTTAAGGGCTATTTATTCTAACTGGATTACTATTACAGATACCACAATCCATGCTGTGAATTCTGAGAGTAAAGGAAACCACAGGGCGGATTAAGGGATGCAATTCATTCTAATAGCTCCGGATATATTTTGCATTTAGGTAACAGAATTGGCTGGTGTTTACTGCGTATAGTTATGGGATCCAGTCACAGAATATGTGAGCAATTTTTACAGTAGAGTGGAAAAATACAGATTTTTTTCTTTTTTTGTTTTCTTGCCTATTTAGGTAAATCTACAATATGTCAAGCCAACAGATCAGATTTATTTTTGAACAAAATAATTGTAATATGAAGTATCTACAATCTTGAGGGCCATAAACAACTAAACTGATAGTGTTGTGCCAAAGAAGGTAGTTGTTTTTTGGGATTTTTTGTCTTATTTAAATTATATACTCACAATTTTAGTTGTTTACATTTACATTTATGTATTTGGCACAGTACATTCAAGATATACATTTTTACAAGTGCATGAGCTCCCTGGGAATCAAACCCGCAACCTTTGCACTCCTAATGCAATGCTCTACCAACTGAGCTACACAGAAGCACAGGTGGTAGAATTAATTCTGTTCTATATACATTCTATAGGGTCAGTTCTTGTCACTTAAAGGCAGTAAAATAAAATAGTTTTGTTCATTTTTAAAGAACAAACATAACATAGCATCAGCCATTCTAATTCAAATGAAAAAAGAGGCAAAAAATTTACACTGTCAATATAAATTGTACATTGACAAATTCAACTGTCACTGAAAAATTAAACATATACAGAATACCCCTCTAGATGTGCTGCTGGTCCATGGGATAATAATGAAAATAGAGTCAAAACAGTGTTTCTTTTATGAATCAGCCCTCGAGTCAATATTGCTTTTTCCTTAGCAGCTCACGCACTTGCTTCCATTGCTAGTTAACTTCAGGCCTTCCACCTGTATCTCATACCTCAGGCTAAACTCAAGCACTACCTCTCCAGGCCCCGCTCTCACATTTGTTTCAACTGCAGCTTCCTCTACCCTCAGGCTGTTGATGGTTTCTCCCCCTGCAGAACATTTTGCCTGTAACACAAACCCTTCTGTCTTGTGTTTTTACTTCAAACAAAGCTATTAATCACCTTAATCACCCTCAATTAACCTGTGCCACCAGATGTTCTCTGCCCGTCAAGCCCTCAACTGTTCCAGTCAGCCAAACAGCACATTAATCAACATGTGGTGCAATTTGCACCAGCAATTCCACATAATATTTGCGGAAGCCGGATAACAAAACATTAACAACATGGAAACAGGCACCAGTGGGAATGGTCTGTTTGCCACAAGGGACAGTGATGAAATTATTGGATAGATGGCAAAAGAGAGAGGCGGTTCTTTGGGTTAGTGTAGGAAAGAATTTTCCATCTCTGCCCCCGGTGGTGCATGGTAGTTTACCGTGCTCCTAGCAGCTTCGACCAACACAACTTTACCAGGTTTCATGCACTGGGGTTCTGCCAAATGTTTGAAATCTAAGACCAAAGTACTTGCTTTGAACATGCTCTTAAACACGGGTCTATCCTGTTACACCATTATGAAGCCTAAAACATTCTGGTCATGACTGGATTGTTGACAGGTGCAACAAGCGGGCTCTTATCTATGGTGAAAGATCTGATGCCATTGTGAGATTTATATAATTCATGTCTGATTTCACAGAAAGGGAAAATTATTTGTACATTAAAAAGCATTCATTATATTGGCCTATATAATCAAAAAATAAAATGTTTAAAAAATTAAAATTACATTTTTGGTAAAAATAAACATCATATATGCCTGTACATAACATACCATTATTTTTATACATAATAGGAAATTGTCAAGAACAATATAGCTTTATAGGAATATAGGATTGCGTTTCGGTGTGTGTGTGCGTGTGTGCGTGTTTAGAGAGCCATATTAAAGCAACAGATGTGTGATACAATGTCACTGGCCAAACCTTCAAATACAACTGTAAGATTGTGATACTGAATTTTAGATTGGTGGGGTATAGGCTTTGATGTGAACATATAGCAGAACTTAGCTGCTATGAGGAAAGGCCAAGCCCACTTGATCTGCCTCTTCAGCGCATTGAACAGGGATCAAGGTCTCATTACAAGGTTTCCCAGTTGTGGCAACCACCCCCCGACCAGGCAGTGAACCAGCACAAATCAGCCACGCATGGTATTCTGATAAGAACATGATGGGTGTTATGTAGAACTCTGGAGCTGAGGTCTCCAGTCAAACACATTTATTCATTCTTTGAATGCACTTTATTTACATTTATTCATTTGGAAGACGCTTTTATGCATAGTGACTTACAGTGAATTCAATGCATTTTTATCATCACTGTGGGATCGAACCCACAATCTTTGCGCTTCTAACGCAATGTTCTACCAGTTGAGCTAAACAGGAACACGCTTCATATTCAGGAATAATTTTAAATGTGGAATTATTCTTACAGTGACACAAAATAATTTACAAACTATGTCTATGAGGATATTATTAGGCCAACACAACTAAAAGAGACATGTTATTAGTAACTTAAAGCATTAAAATGTGTATTATGTCCTTCAACAGTCTTAAACTGGCAAAATTGAAGTAGATCAGATTGAATGTGCTTGAGAAAGCCTGGTACCTTTTTCTGGTAAAACACTTTTCTCTGTTAGAGAAATGGAAGGCTTTGCTTACACAACATCTAAGTAGACACGCCACCATCTGATAGAGACCTTGAAGCCCCAAATGCCATTATTTCTCCATTGTTGTCTAAATAAGGCTCTGTCAGTTCAGCTTTCAATCAGTCAAGCTCTCCAATGCCTTGACATTCCAAAAGTCAGCGATGACCAACAGCAGACTTTCTCAATGTGCATTAGTTTAACACTGACAAAGACTATTAAAATACTAGAAAAATCCATTGTTCAAAAAACATTTCTATGATAATGCAGGAGTTTGCACAGTAAAATATGTTATTGATAAAATGCTTTTGTAAATGTATGCTTATTTTAGGAAATAACTGAAGCCTTTTTTTGGAATGCACTTATAACAAAAAAATAAATATTTATTCATTATTTCTTCAAAATAGGATTTAAAATCTGAACAAGGGCTCTGAACAGAATGGTAGCTTGGTCAGTGTTTGCATGGGGATGCCTTAAAAATGACATCCTAGAGAGCGCAAGGTCCTAAACTTCTGTTACCGTAAAAGGGGTTTTATTGACGCTTATTTTTAAAGGTTTCACACAGACCAGCAGTCCTCCATCGGTGGTTGAGAAATGGAGGGCATTTAGCACTGCTGTGGCTGGATCATTTTTATATGTGTAATTATTTTGATTTCCTGAGGCAGCTCATTTTGTGCTTCTCTAAACCACCTCGCTGTTTGCTTTTGGCACTGGAGTTGGGTTCAGCGGAGTGCTGAGGGGGTTATTTTTAGTTTCCTTTTACAACGATTTGAACTGTTTTAGTGCTGTGACTTCTGTTAGATTATTAGCTGTATAGCTGTGTAACTTTGACAGTATACAGAATGGGGGCATCTTGTGTAGAAATTTAAACAACGTAAATAGTTTTGTCATGCACTGTGGGAATAATTGTGAACTGTCCTCTTTTCAAGCATGATTGCTGAGCAATGTTGGTGTATTGATCAAACAACTGTACAGAACCATATAAAAATATGCATTTTATATGTGTGTGTGGTTCTTATATACATGTCACTGTCACTTTCATATATGGCCTAAATAAATACTCCTAATTCCACTGTTTGTTTAAGACATATTAAAAAGAATATATGCAAATATAAAGGAGAATTATTTGAATTATACAATGTATTTAAAAGTTCACAGAAAAACATTTGTCAAATAAGAACAATTGTGTATTTATTTAAAATAGGTTGCCTATATGTAGAAGCGTGACATTTATATTACATTTAACATTATTGTGTCTCCTTCCTGTACTTTACACATTATCCATATATCATATTCCTGTATAGTATTCCTCTGGTGATTGAAGGGCAGTTTGATATCACACAGTTCATAGCACAGTCCAGTCAAAGCCTCAGACCCTCTTGCCAGCCAGAATGCAGTTATGATATCACACATTCACAGTTGCTGCCATGTAATCAATATGACTGACATGCTATTACATTACCATGGCACAGGTTTTGTGGTTTGTGTCTGTTTGCATATGATTTTTCTTCAGGGATTTGGCCCCTGGCAAAAACTAGCATTGGTTTTATTAACTTAATGACCGAGCGTGTAGCTCACGACTGCTCAATAAAAGTAACATGCATTTTTATTATTTTATTATTTAATTTGTGCGTGTGAGGAACAATAAATGAATATTGATTTAAAGAAAGTGGAAAATAAAGACATTTAAATACATTGATTGCATTTAATAGGAGGCTTTGACTGGAATGGAATAGTACACATGATTTAATTGCGTTGTTTGTTCCATATTACAGTGTTGGGCTTAATTTAATCTTAGGCTTTGCTGATATGGAGAATATTGTACGAACTCGTTTCTGGCTGTTGGCTGGTTTATCAGACTCTCACAAACAGAATCTAATCTTGTGCTTTACTCTGTGAGGGGGACCCTCAAGTGTTGATGAGACCCTGATTGTCAGTGTGCGTGTCAGCTTTGACGTCTGTACTCACCAACTCTCTCTCACACACAGTCACACACACACACACACACACACACAATGAGGAAGTCCCTCTGTTCCATCTCTGCTCTAGTTCTACCTTGACTGATGGGCCTCATTGTTTGGAATACAAGATCTTTCCACCCATTGATGTGTGCTGATATTATCAGCGTAAATCTCCCAAAGAGAAGAAAACCTTACAAATCTCTGCAGAGTGAGGAGATATGTAACAATGGTTGCTCTAAACTTTCATTGGGTTCAGAGAAAAGGGGATAGATTCTTTTTCAAATCATATCTGTTGAAGTGAAAAGATAGAAATGTCTACAGTATGTAGGACAGGGTATAAATTCAACATATATTCAGTACTTCATGTTAACAAATTTACAAAGACAGGGAACTAATTTGCTTGTGCATTCTACCATACTGTGGGAATATCCACCTTTTAATAGGATTTAAACACATATTAACCAATTTAGTAACTTATGATTTTAACACTTGATAAATAATATAATGGGTGCAATTTTATAAAGCCCAAATGACATATTTAATAATAGAATCCTACAAAAAAATAAATTGACAGTATTTTGCTCACCTCATCTCATCTTTTATGCATCTACATCTACAGTATATATTAGTAGATTTCCTGGTAAATTTGAAACATTTTTTTTTTAATTTATACAGAAATAAGGCTTTAGTGTGAGTCAGATATTTATAAACCAATGGAATTCAACTGTCTGAAACTACACTGAAATGTAAAGTTGCGTAAATAATACATACAATTCTATTTCTAGGTCACTAATAAAAGACCTTTGTGTAAAAAAATGTTTAAATTGTTAAATTCTTTATGCAACAGATCAGAGTTCCCTGCCTTTACTGAAGAACTGAACAGTCTCAAATGATGCTGAAATAACAAAGATCATCAGGTTTTAAACAAACTCAAGGTGTCAAACCTAAAGCAAAAGGGAGTCACATCATATGCAAACGCATCTTAACTTTTCACTCAACCTTTTATTCTTATAATACATTTTGTTTTTACAAAAGCACAAAATACATACAAGCACTCATATTCACTGACTAATTCACTAACTCACCCACACCCATAGTTTAAAGTAATTACTGATTGGTTCCTCTAGGTGGTAATGGAAAGTACAGAACCGCCCACAGAAGCAACACAAGGCGGTTCTGTATGTCACAAGTACCTGTATCAGCCTGTACTTCAAGAACCTGCAATTAGCATGAAGCCAATTAGCTTTAGTTTGTCTTTGGAGCTGAACCTACAGCTGTTATGTGAAAACTGGCAGCCACTAGATGTGTCTGAAGAACCAGAGCCAAAATCAAATCCCTGAAGTCATCAGCCTTGTGAAGCAGAGGAGCAAAGACTGTGATTGGATCTTCTTGGAGATGCTTCACCAATAGATTACAAGGCAGATTGTGTCAGACCACACGTCCCTTTGACTACAAAGCAATCGGCTTTGTAATGAGGATGGTCACAATGACCAGGACAGACACACTCCCAAGAAACTAGTCTTGAAGTGTTAAGTAGTGTAAGTAGGTAAACATGTCCAAATCAGAAGCACTTGAGTTGAGTGCTTCAATAAGTGGAAGCTTCTTTTAGTGTAACCTGAACACCATTTGGGCTCCACTGGAGTGACAAGCAGTGATTGGCATCACTTCCCCAACGCAGACGTTGCTGTTTTAACACTGGATAAGGACGGAGGAGAGGAGCCTTTGTGTTCTTATCTACACTTACTGCATGTGGAGTCGCCACCTCGGTTTGGGATCAGTCTAGCTGTCTCTCCTGGTACTTTCTAAGCACAGACCAGAACAACCCCACAGACTCACCTCAGTAACATGTTCTGTGTGTGACTCACGCCCAGGCATGCATAAGTCTATACAGTCATATACTGGTGGTGACCCTAAAAACAGCGTGGAATGAGTTTGAAGAGACCACAAACACTGATCACTTAAAGGGCAGCAGACCTTTTAGGGGTTGTCTCATTAGTGCTTACATTTAAAACCATTTAGGGAAGACAGAGTTTGTTGTCACTTTTTAGTGAAACATTTCCTAAAAGGTTTTGTATAAGCACATATATTAAATTCTTGACTACAAGAAAAAGAGAAAAAACTTTAAACTTCTTTATGTTCTCATACCCTAGAGATTTTCTTCTGACTTTTTAGCCTATTTGACTGGTTTCCAGGTAAGAGTTAGTTAGCAAATTAACAAACAAGATTCGCCTTAAAACTTACCAAACAACACATAAATACATTTGGAAAGTATTACTCACTTTCTCTACTTTCTAAAAGGCTTTATGTAGCTTTATGAAGAGCATTGCATTGTGGGAAAAATACTGTGCATAAGGACTGCATTGAGGTGGAATTTCCTTGTAAGCCCAGCAGTCTGAGTTACTGTAGCTGCTCAACTTTCATCCTGTTTTCAGTCATTCATCACTCGAAACATCTTCACCAGGAGACGCAACTGATTACATTACCAATGCCTATAAATCATAGTCGTTGTTAATTACAGTTTGATTTAACTGCAAAAAAGTCATATTCTTACTTATCCCTAAAACACAAATAAAAGCAAAATTGTGAAATATTGCATATATGACTTCAGAAAATGTGTGTTATGCTTTGCATTACAATCATAATCTTTTCTCATATTTGACCTGTAGTTTTAAAACACTATAGTTTATTGTATTATTAAAATCCAGATATTTTGTTTTACTAACTCTTATGGAGTTAATTGGATAGAATTTTCTATTTTCAGTCCCTCATCCAGTATTGCTGTAAAACAAGTGAAAAAATAAACCGAGGATAACATTGATTACTGCTTTAGACTGTTTCTGCCTCAATATCTGTCAAACTCACAACACACCCAAACACAAGCTCTTTAGTACCACCACCTACTCTGGACATGAGCCCAAACAGGCCCAACTCTCAATTGATACTCTGCAAACACAGTCTGGCCTCTCAGAAGAAATCCAATCCCTCTTTTGTCGCCAAGTAGTAAGTGGTAGTTGAAGACAGATGTGACATTTAGCTGGCTCATCACCTTGTGTGGGAGGGACGGTCTGTTCTGATTTCTAGCTTATTTTAGGACAAATAAGGCTGTTTATTTAACTTAGCCAAGTTAATCCAAGGGAATCCAAGGGAATGAACCCAAAAATGCATGTAAGTGTTTTAATGGTGCAGTATGTTGTATGCCTGTAGGCATAGATAGACAGACAGGCAGACATATATATAGCGTTCCTGAAGGACTATTTCTGAAACTACACGACATCTTAAGCTTGAAATATTTAGTGTCCATTGACATTTACCACCATCAAAATTGCATTAAGATACTGCTGTGTGATAAGGAGTCTCAATAAGCAAACTAATAAGAAAACTCCCTCACACAGAACACAGAGCACAGTGGCCACAGAGACACACGTTTTTTCTTGTCTCTCAACTGTCAGTACAGCTCAGAACCCAGCCGTTACAAATTCTAGCGTGGATCCCCACATGAAAGATCCCTTTCCCAAACAAAAGCCCCACAATTTAAAACAATGTTGGACAAGCCATTTCCATTGTTCTGGTTCTCTCTTTATATCTCTGGACAACCTCTTAGGGCTGAAAGTAATGACAGTTACAGTAAAAACACTTGTTATGTTCTGGGTCTAAGGGGAGATAGAGCAGTAGAAACAGGTTTTATGTGACATATTTGGTGAAATTGCTATTAGTAGTGCTAACAAAGAGAAGTGTGTGTTTCTATGATTAGCTGTCTGTGGGTGATGACAGAAGACCATAAGTAGCAACTTGATAAGCTTGTGAGGACCAGTCAGTATTTTAGCCAATCAGATAACAGGCTTTATTTTTTTGTATTTGGCAACAAACTGTTAATGTAATTTAATGCCACGGCGGGCAATTAAAAAGTTTCATAAATGTCAAACTAATAACTGAAGGTGATCATGTTACAAAGAAGATAAAACAAGCATAAAGTTGTTTTGGCAGACCTCATTTTGAAAATATTAAAAATGTCTATTTTAAAAGATTTTAGCCTCATGTCAGATTATTAACATATTACCTTTCATATACTGTAAAGCATATGGTTGCATTTTGTTAATAATCTTTAAGATTATGTGATTATTTGCTGCAAAAAGAATGTTTGCTTTAGGTCAAAAGTGTCTTAAGAAGTCTGACAAAAATGTTTAAACTTAGAATGTCAAAAACTAAACACAAAAATCACTAATTCATCCAAAACTATTGGTGAACATTGTTGCTGACACACCTACAAAGAGAATCAATAGTTCTCCTAAGACAAGTAATATTCTAGACAGTTAATGCTATAAACTGCTAATCTTAAAGCAGTTAAGAAAAACTGCTTTATTTAAACTCACTCCTAACAGAGTTTATTAAGCTAATTACCATAACAAGCATCTTCGAGGCTACACATGACACTTGCTATAGAGAAAGTAAATTATACAAGGCAATACTTACATAGACAGTACAGCTCTTTCTATTTTGTTTTGTCTCCAGGCACAAACACAGTGATACAAATGTTATCATTTATTTGTTTGGAAATTGATTTAGAAATAAATTGTCTGGGGAAGCAGTCCAAAATGAAATCCTAAGGTTTGCTGTTTTTTTTTACTGTTTAACAGACCTTTGTGCAAAATCGAGAAGAATTCAAAACTATCAATATTTACTGTCCTGTTATTTTTACCAGTCAGTTTCAAAGACCATATAGAACAATCTATGATTGTCAGAGCAACCCGCTGTTGCTTTGAATGCATTTCTGGCACCCTGAATCCCTCACATACTCTTATAAACAGAGAACATGCTGTTAAATCTCAGATCGGTCTGTGAGAGCACTCAAAATGCAGAGCCAATCTGATTTTCCAAGAGTTTCCCATGACCAGGTGGCGTCTCTATCCTCAATGATGGCGAGTGTATTCAGTACAATCAGTTCCATCAGTGGTGTATGTACTACTGTGGTTTATCTACCAGATAAACCGCATCGTAGCCGCTTCTCAGCCTGTGTGACTGAGAGAATAAAGCATCATTTAGCTTTAGGTGGCCAGAAAGAATGACGGTAGGTGCATTTATCTGAACCTCAACATACACTTGCTCACACCTAAACAAACACACTCATACACATCCATATAGTGTCTTTGTGCAGAGATTGAGATTATCGCAGCGTGTGTGCAGACAATAGGCCGCGAGCAGGTGAGTGTTTGTATTCCCGCACAGATTGTGGTTATGGATGACTAGTCGTCACAGACATAGCAGAAACTCTTTTTTTAGATGCTCTGAAAACTTTCTCACGCTTTGAAGCGTCCACAGCATGCAGGGTGGATCTTTGAAATAAAAGAAACACTGAAAAATTTGGAACAAATATGAAATTATTATTATTATTATTATTATTATTATTATTAAGGTCAATTATTCAATCAAAAAAATAATCATATGTAACATTGATGCATATAGTTATTAGTACAAAATACATATATATTTAAATATAGCAGAAATTCATACATATACATATAGCATGAAAATAATTATGTGATTAATAAGACTATCTTTACAGAAATGCTTAAAGCATCAAAGTGCTAACAGCTAAAGTCTGATAAACAATCTGTTCATTTAGTCATTAATATTATGACAATACTATAAATATTAAGTAATTGTGGACATGTTTCTTGTGAGTAATGTGGCCTGAAATATTTACATGATAAATACAAATCAATTACAATACACACGCATTCCTGGAGGATTCTGAAATGCATGGGGAGAGAATGGAAACGAGCGCAAGTCAAGAGCTAGTTAATGGGATTTGAGCGCCCTCTCGTGGGACAAAGCGGTAAGCAAAAAGCGCAACCAGCTTTTTGTTTACGGTTGCCAAGCACCACGACTTCTTTAAAGACCGGAGCTTGTGTCATACAGGACGTGAGTTAAAATAAAACGTTTGCATTAAATAAATAACACACTATTCAATATGGCAAACCCTAAAGAAAAAGACCCGGTGGACATAGTGCACCAAAATGCCATTCAAGTCGAGACAATAATGAAGGAACTGAGACACCAGAAGCTTCACACCGAGTTTAACATCAACCCCTTCAAAAAACGTAAGTTCACTGATTCATTTGAACATTTTTCATATTTAAATCTATGGTTTATCATAACCCAACGCTTTGTGTTTCAGTGCACATTTTAACCGATAAGCCCATGTCAAATGCCACCTCTGGGAAAGAAGAAGAGGATCGTAAGTATTTTGTTTGGGGAAATTGTTACACCGATCCCACCAAAACACTAACAGTTATTGTTCCTGTGTTAAACACACCATAAACCTTAAACCTGTCTGTCCCCTTGCCATAAGGCATTTTACTGTATTAAACTTAGTTGTTAGGCCTATCTGTATTTACTTCTGCACGAGCTATTGGGTTTATTCACTTCAGGTTTAAATTTAAAACACTCTTGTGGGCCTGTTGTCGTACCAAGCCTAACTCAAGTTGTACCGATAGCGATTATATTGACAAAATCTTTTTTAGCTGCTTTTCTGAAGATCATTCACGGGGCACGTTTGGAACCAACAAAGAAATACACTCACCCTCAGACCGAAGCACAGCAGATAGGCTGGTTATCCACGCCTCTGGTAAACCTTACTGTTTGTTAGTCTGTAAATGTTTAGCTACCATTCAGATTTTAAACATTGATTAAATCATCATTGAATAAAAATGAAACATGTACAATATGATTTTGTTAGAATTAGAATTAGTTTTTGTTGCTAAATTGGTTTTCGTAATAGGCTTTACTTTGCATTTGGTACCCAAGAGTGTATTTACATGCAAAGCCTATATTGTATGCCAGATTAATACTCCACAATAATTAAAGTAACTATAATAGCACAAGCTACAGTACGGTTTAAGGTGCATCAACTGACGCCTTCCATAATCATCACTAATCAACTCTTTTGTGCAGCTTGTCTCGGATCGCAGCGACAGGAGACTGAACTTCCCACGGCAGAACACCGAAATCACTAAATACATGGAAGCTGCCTGGCGCTTAAAAGAACAGACGCAAAATCTTGGGTGACATTATGGTTGCACTTCCTGTTGCTATATTACATTAGTGCTATTAAATGAACATGGATATAATCTGTGAGTATTGTCAAATCTGCCTTCTTTATAGTCACAAATAAGCAATAAACATGCATGTTCACATTGCAGTACAGTTCAAATATTGCAGTAAAGATACAGTCCTGTTTGTGTCTCAAAACTTATCTGAGCTGTCTACCTAGACAGTGTTTATGCAACCTAGGTAGGCAGCCAACTAAGTTTTAAGAGACAGCCAGGGTGTTTAGAATTTCAGTCGTGTACAGTATCAGGAGATATGTAAAAGTGGGTCAAACGAGCACCATTCATCACTGTGAATGTAAACGCACCTGTCCAACAGACCCTCTACATAGTAGGCAAAAAACATTAGTTCACTTTTAATCGATCTGATAAAATGTCACAGTATACTGAATTATGATTCACACAGCTTGTTTACAAGACACATCCATAACCGTTGCCATAATTTACTGTCTGTTTATTGGAACATGTTACACAGAATATATCAACCACTCAGGTCAACCTTTACAATGTTATGTTTGATTTAAGATACCTCAGCGTTTATGTAGGTATGGTAATAGTTTAGATGGTGCTTTCCTATTTAAAAACAAAGAAGTTTCTACCCCCTTCAGTTTTATACTGTAGATATAAAGTAATTTGGAAATAATGTTAAAAGTTAATAGAAGATATTAGATAATAAAAGATCCCAGTGCTCCATGTATGTTGTTTTGTATGACTGTGTATTTACTGTAACTGTTTAAGCATTAAAAGCTTTGATCGCTATGAATGCTAATTGTCTTATTTTAAAATCCATGAATAGCATGACGCTCTTTGCCCAATTAAAACAGAGATAAAAGGTTTAAAATGAGCTGCGTTATCAGCGATGCTGTGCTGAAACTCTGCATGAATTTATTGCATTAGTCAAGACTGTTTCTAAATGGAAAAATCCTTTAGAAACCAGAGATCGTTCATTAGAAATTCAAGACCTTCTCCATTTCTAGTCTAGAGAAATCGTCACCTATATCCAAGCCAAATGTCCCATTTGATTACAGCCTCCAAATAATCCATACCTGAGTCATCAGAACTTCTTTCCACCCCATGAATGACTAATAATCAGTGAGCTTATTAGTGTACATTAGGCATTGTGTTCAGTATTTAGCTGAGACAAGCCTTTCTTACAATTATAGTGTTTGAAGTATGTAAGGATTACATTAAAGCGATGCATTTACTGATGTAACAGTATAACACTATACATAGGCATTTTATATAGGTAAAACACTATACGTTATATCTTATATTAAGCTAAGAAAACAATGTAAAAGCAGTAAATGTCTTCTCAGCATTAAGGTGAGAGACGTTCTGTGGGGGGTCGTAACATTTTTTGATTAGTCACATAAAGCTAAATTAATCTTTTGGGAAAGGGTGTCAAAACTGACATCCCAAGTCAGGGCTAATATGCTGTATTTGACGAGGAAATGTATTTCACTGCAACATGGAGACATTCAATAAGGTCTTAAAAGGTTAATTAGAATTCTTTCTAGGTTTTGCTCATTCTAATCCTAAAGATCAAATAAGGATCTCTGACCTCTTGATGGCAGCACAGCCACTGAAATTGATGTGATTTATTGAAGTATTGGGTGACAGCAGTATCACCTTGTTTATCTGTCACCACAGTGGCAAACATTTCATCGTACTTCAGTGAACACAATCATGAACAAAACCGGTGTTTTACTACAAAGTGGTCTTCCTCAAGGGGACTGTAGGGCATGGGGTCCCAGAAAGCTCAATCTTCCACTGAGCAACGTTACAGTCTGAACACGTTTTCCTTTGTCAAGGTTTGCAATTGACAAAAATGGAAATCCATACCAAAAATCTGTAAAAAATACCATATCGAGTGATAAGTCATGACAATTTAGTGCTCAAAAACCTGCAAAAAGCTAAATAAAGAGGAAACAAAGAATGAGATGCAGTGAACACAATCTTCACATCTACACAATATTTAGCAAAGTAGACCGTTTTTGCATCAGACATCACATTTTACACTGTTTACATTCGACTGCAGGTCAATCCATATTTAATGCATTCTGGGTTGTTCACTTGAACTGTTTTATTTATGGTTTGAGGATGAGGGATATTGAGCAATCTGTCCAAGCTCATGTCTTTATAATATAACTAGCTCTTACAAAAACAGATGAATTTCCCCCAAAATACCAGAGAATTGATTAAATGAATGGTCTTTGATGTCAACAACAATCCACATCTGCATTAGTCACAATCTTTGTTTGTTAAAGGGGTATAAATAAATTAAACTGACTCACTTTAACTCTTGTTTGTGATAAGAAAATCTCAGATAACTGTGGCAGAAACTCACATTGGGTTCCTGGGCTATGCTTAGGGACCTGTACTGATATGTGTTGATAAGAGAAAACTGATGACAATAACAAAAAAATTCAAGCTTTTCAAACCAACAAATCACATGTTCACACACTTGAACATTTTTGGTTTTATTCTAATGCATATTTATACTGTTTTTTCTTACTCATTATATACAGCTTGTACCTTTTTAAGTGTTAAGACAACACTGCAATGCAAATGCCTTGACAGTTAGCGTGCCCTGTAGTCTTTGACCTTTATGTGCCTCAAAGCGATTGACCTACAGTAGATCCTTACAGTCCACTGTAGTTATAAACCAGCAGGCATCAGATTGTGTCTGAGATGATTAGTTCATCTTACGTGACTTTGGTCAGCTAGCACTGACAGGGTCTGGCTGTACCGCATCATCTCTGTCTCAACGGAAATTGGAAAAGCGAGAGTTGCAGGCTGAACCTGAGAGCTAATATGCTGTAAATGTGCCCAAAGTCACACACCAAACTTGTCTCTAAACTGTGCAGTGAGGGACTATAGCTACTAAGTCTTAGATCAGTGATTCCCAACTAGTGGTTTATTCACTGGGTATTTAAACAGACCACAAGGAGAAATGATTTTTGATTTACTTTGATAAACCTATAAAATAGAAATGATGACTTTAATTTATGACTTTTTTATGACAAACAAGCTTGGTTGTCTCATTAAAAAGAAAAACTTTCTGATTAGTCTGTCTTTCACCCAGAAACAACTCTAGCCTGTTTTCCTGTATAGCAAAAATTACCATTGCGGCTTATTATCCTGAACCATCCATCATCATCTGGACCTGTGAGAAGGTCAGTGATTTTAGCATATTCCTGCTTATCCAGTGTTTTAAACAAACAACCTGCTGTGTAGCTAATAGGGGGTAAGCAATTTTGCTTCAACTTTTTCTAATGATGTTTTCTGTTGCCGTATGTGCATAACAGTGGTCGTCTGTTTTTGATTGATTCTGAAGGAAACATCCTCAACAGAAACTGCACACATACACTCTGTAGTTACACAAGACATGCTGTCTCATCAGAATCAAACTGCATGTTTACTGTGGGCTGAAGACGCTTGCTGAAATTACACAGATCCAGGACTGTCAGTTGAATCAGGGAGCCAATTTATGTTCATTGTCTTTTCTTTTGTTTGTTTGTGTATGTGCAGAATGTTGCGTTCAGTTACCATGTGCTGCTGGTGCAGCTATATGTTTGTTGTTGAGTCAGCAGTGATAAAAGCACAGTCGAAATACAATGATGAACTTAATCAAATGAAGAAAAATCAAGAAAAAAAATTAAGACAGACCGTTAGGAAGATTGTGTTGTTTTTGGAAACTGAGATCCACAAAATAGCCAATTAAAGCAGTGTGTACAGAAGTTCTCTGTTTTTACATGATCTCAGCTAAAAAGCGTCTACTTTAAAAAACATAATTTCCCCAGCATGTTTCCCCAGATGAACTTAAAGCTTGATTTGTCAATTTGCCATTTGATTATAAAGTTATTCTCTCAGTTTCTCCTCATGCACAATTTATGTTTAATATACGCAGTGTGCGGGCAAAGCTACACAGAAAGATGAATCCATTGACCAAAAACTATAGTGCTACTGGCCACATTTTGAATTCATGACTGGTTAGGGAAAGCTCTGATTATCGTGGAAGAAATAACTTTATTGGTTCGTTCTTTATAGAGCTACAAATGTCATACATCACAGCAGGGCCATGTTTGGCAGTCTCCAGGCGGAATTTATAGTAAAATTGCCACAGTGGCAGAACAAGTTTTATACATGGGATGGTCAAAGCTACGTCAGGGTGTAAACATGACACATTAAATGCTAACCTGAGAGCTATTTTCAGCCTTTATAAAGGCAATTAATATAATTATATAATTAAAAATGTATTGTCTTTTATGCAAAATGCCTAAATTAATTTAACTATCAGTAATTATATTATTAGATTGTTTTGTTAATATTTTAACCCCTCTATCAAAATTTGCTGGTATATATTTCCTATATATTTGATATATTTTCAAATATATTTCCTTTCTTAGGATCAGAGGATGTTTGGAAAATTTCTCACTATATTACTGTTACCAATACAAAATAACTTTAAAATAACTAAAAGATACATTAGAAAGATTGTATCCGCACATAAAATGCAGTTGCTTACCTAATTGCAATTTGATATTTTTAAAAGACACATCTATATTAATTTGCTATATTGATTTGCTTTTGTTACTGTACAAACATGAGGCCTATATTCAGGCAAAGTGTAGGTATTTTTTTTTCTACATTTTAAAAAAGCTCTGATCATATCTCATTCTATAATGCATTTAATATATCTTTGTGATCACCTTTATTTATTTATTAATAAATTAAATAACTACATTAATACACTGTACAGTGTGTGTGTAGTGTCTAAACATACAATAAAAGACCCAACTTGAGTTTTAGAATGAATTGAAAGTCAAAGGCTACATAACTTTCTTGCTGGAGCCGGTTGGTGGTTGGGGTGCCAGAATTATGTCTAATATTAGGAGACGAGTTCATTGAAATCAGCACCTTTTTAATTACATCAATTCTGAAGGTCAGACTAAATGCAAAGTCAAAGTGCAATAGATGGTCACAAAGTGTTTATTAGACATGGGACCTATTTATAACATGCTTCGTCAGACTGCTGCCAGGTAACCTGCAATTTCCCACCCTCGTTTTTGTTTATCACACCCAAGCTGTCCCACCAACAGGAAACAGCATTTGTGCGTGTCCACGGGAGGCTGAGCTCATAAAAATGCCTTGTGTGTGAAAGCCGGGCATTTAAAACACACGACATTTCTCTCCCGCTGTGACACTGATTGGAAGAGAGGTGGCAGATTAATCTAGAGAATGCTGGCATTTCGCCGAGGACATCACTGCAATCGCGAAGGAAATGCGACGTCGACTTCCATCAATCCAGAGCGCTGGAGAACAGTGACGTAAAAGACACTGTGATGAAAGCCAGGGCATAATCGCTGTTATTTTACTCTCCTGCTCCTGAACAATTCATCTTGTCATCCCCTGGTTATACCACCTTGCAAGAAGTCTTAGTTGTAGAAGAAGCAGTCTGCGTTTGAAAAAAACTTTGAACTTTAACCTTAACCTGTTTGATCCGCTACCGTCTATATTGCGCTTTTCTCGCAAGCCTTTCAAATCTTTTTTCAATCCCGTCCCCTAAATCGTATTTTCTCTCTCGGTTTCTGCTTGCGTAGTTGTTTCTTATTTTCTCTCTATCTTCAATATTATCATCATTTTCTTCTTTTCATCCCCGTTCCCTACGGGCTCGTGCAGTAATGGGGCGTGCAGCGATTCTCACATGCTACTAGTCTTTCTCACACACAATCTACCAGGAAGACGCATCCAGATGAGCAGCTTGAGTTGTTAAAGAGACAGGGCAGAAGAAAGACAGACAGATCCAGGACATGCATGTCAAGAGACTTGAGGCTTCAGAACAGTGAGATGGAGACCAGCAAAAAATGAAGGCTGGGGTGAAAATATGAAAGATCATTCATCATCTTCAATGTGCAAAGAATCAAATTTTCCTTAAGTTTTTAGAAAAATCAAAACAAAGATTCTTTAACATGAGAAAATTAAAACTTTTTAAAGTCAGAAAGCTAAAAATTTAGCACATGACCTCTGCATGTATTTCTTAGGGACCACAACACATTAAGAAATAGGAGGTAGTGGCTTTTTAACAATTTATGACCAATAAAAATCAATTAATGACTGTAAAATTACAATAAATTAAGTATAAAGTAAATATGAAGTAACTATTTTGGTCAAGTTTCTGGCTCTGTATTTTTCAAATGAAGAGATATAGATTCAGTGTTTTTGTGTAAGATCCCTATGGAACAATTAAGTGAAAAAGGAAATAGACCAAACAAGTTATTGCAAAACACCCTAATGTTAATGCTTATGCAGGTGCAGTGCAGATATTAACAGCCCAGATTCTTTTTTTTTTTTTGCTTGCATAGTTGTTTTCTGCCTTTATTGTACATGTTTAAATAACTATTCGGTAAGCACATTTTTTACATGCTATTAAACTGATATCCCATGTGTTTATACAGCATATCACAAAATGAATATTACATACTTCAGGATATCTGGGCATCCCATGTTTCATGTAAGTATTTTTTATGCTTCAAGTACGAGAAGGCAATTAAGAGATTCATGCTGAATATGGGGATAAGTTCTGGCTCAGCTACGCCACTTTCAAATTGCATTAAGAGGCGAGGTTATGCAAGTGTTTTGTTTCTGTTTACAAAAACGCAGCTAATTTCAAAGTACTTGAGTAAGAGTGTGTGAGTTTCTTTTACATTTTTCATGATGTAGTTGTCATCAGTTTATCTGGGATCAGTGTACGCACTGGGAATTTTAATTCTCTGCTGGAGGTTTTAAATTGCAAACTGTTTCTACAGCAGCAGTGAAATAGTTTGATGTTGATTTATAAGAAATGATCAGTTTGCGCTTTGTGTAGCAACTGTGAGCACCACTGAAAATATAGATTATGGATGTCTTTGCCTAATTATCATTGTCTTACAATCATCAGCTACGTTTAATGATTAATTCTTTAAACTCCTCCGTGTAACTTACCCCAGGAATGGTGCTCAAAGCTAGACATCTGACCTCACGGTAAGCTTTATCTTTTCCAAGACGATGATGAGCAAGTGTTTTTATTGCAGAGGAATACATGAAATATTAATGCAGATATCCACATTAAGAAAAAAGTGTGCATTAAAGAATGCCTACATTTGCACTGAATGTACTCATTAATGAACTACGTAGACCTATCAAATAACATCTGATGGTATTTTTACATTCATTTTGTGGGGGAGTGAATTTAGCATAGGTCCCTATACATTCATAGGTCCCTATACATTCCCAATGTATGTTCTGCATGAGTCTGCAAAGCAGCAAAAGGTCTCATGCTATGTAGGCATCTATTTTCTCTCTCTTTCTTCAGTTCAACAGTGAAGTGAATGTGGGGACAGAACATGAAGCATAATGAGCAGCAGCAGAGACTGCGGGCACTGAAGAGAGACATCTTCACCCAGCAGACAGATCAAACTGATATATGAGCTTTCAAATCGATACATGAGAAATCAAAATGGGAGTTTTGTGGTTTTTAATCGATGTCTGTTAAACTAGTGCACTTCTAAATGTAAACAAAAACAAACTGTTATATATACTTTACAAATAAAAATAGATATTTTTTATATTTTTTAATATTAATATCAAGTTTCTTTCTTCTGGAGAAATGGTTTTAAAAATAGCGATGACTCTTTTGACACTGCCAAATATTTGTCCAATAAAATGCTCACAACAGTGAAAATGCTTCTCCTTTCACTTAAGGAAACCTAATTGTAACCAAATTCCAACCTAATTGTAAACAGCAATAACAAATTCCAAATCATGCTAATGGCTGTGATATAATTAAAGGCTACTGGTTATGTTAAGGGATAACATATTTAATATATTCCTAAACATCCTGCTCCCACTGAAAATATGTAAATACAGATAAGAAAACTGTGCTCATCAAACAACTTCACAAGTCCTGCATCTTAATTCACATACTATCTATTCTAATGAGTATTCAGAATTAGAATTAATATGTCCCAGATCATAGTATGTTGAAATAAATAGTATGTATTTAAAGTATGCAGGTGTACATAGATGTTCTGCTACTTCCAGTTAAATTTGAAGTGCAGATCCATGAACACTCAAAAGTGTTATAACTCTCGGTTACCCACAAATCATTGCAGGATGGTGATGCTACACTGAATTAATAAACCAAATAAGTGTGAATTCTTCAATGAATTAATAAATGATACAGTAATCATTACATAAGAAATGCAATGAGGAATTTTTTGATGTGTGTGCTTGTTATCGATCACAATCTTCTTATTGTGACTAATAACTTACCAATAAAAACTGTAACAGTGCATTGGTCAATGACCATACCTGTCATTGGTTGGGCAGATTAGGCCACAGTAGCAGCAGTAATAAGTGTGATATGTTTATATGAGGCTTAGTCAAGGTGACTCTGGGACCCACTCTCAGTGGTGAGCCAGCAGCAAGCCCGCAAGTAATGAATAATCACACACCATCAGCATGTGGAGACACACACCTGCTTTAATAATATCTCTCCTTCTGTCTCTCTCTCTCTTTCACACACACATACAATCATTTTAAGATAACAGTAACTTCTCAGATGTCTCTGTACATGTCTTCCTTACAAAGCGTTTGACAGCGCAAATCTATTATCTGTCTTTTATTCCTTCCTCAAAGCCTCCAACATCAACTGTAGCATTGTCCATGAATAATAAGTGCCAACACACGCTTACTGATGTGTGGCACCCTGTACGCATCTATTTCTTCCTAGAAGGAAGGACTGAATTTTATCATCTAGATTATAAGAGGGAGGAGTGCATCCACACAACTGTGTGCTGCCCCACTCAGTGTCACAGTGACTAAATTGAGAGTTTGCTTTGTCTTTTAAATGTCACGGACTGGGACTACGGTTTATTGTCTTCTGGAAGTAATTGGATGGGGCAGAAAAAGCTGCAAAAATAAAACAGGCTATAAAATTAGACACACAATCAAACAGGGATGCAATGAGGCTGGTATTAATTAATAAATTCTTAAACATGGGACAAAAACATTCGTCTCTTTTGTTGTAGCTGTTAAACGTTATGGCAGTTGAAGTTCTGAATAATATATGTGCCGTAATAACCAGGATGTTGCTGAGGCTGAAGAAATAACGATTTCATGGTGGCCTGAAAAATGTTCAACCTTGAGTTGTGCAATTTCATTTCGCATGATGATGTGGGACTGATTAAGTTCTGATTAAGCGTGAAATGTGTCTCACTTAGCATGAAGTTTGTAGGGCGAAACGAAATCTCCTTTTTAGGAAGGTTTTGCTAAGCAAGATAATTGAAAATGGAGTGCAGGTAAAACCACAAGATAATGCTCTCCATATAATAATAACTGCCAAACTAGATTAGAAAAGTCAACAACAGACCTTTATGATTAAAGTTTGAACACACATACAAAGTTGGTTTTAAAAACCATGTTTAACATAGAACAGTTTTCAACCAATATGGTGCTATAGACTTACTATAGAACTACTATAGAAAGTACTATAGTACTACAGAGCACCATAATATGAAATGCTTATACTGTATATGTGACTGCCAGGAACATGGAATATCAAAGCATAGCTGAAGACAGCACAACACTTGTTTTGGCACAGCATTGATGGAAAACGGCCTTGTACAAACGTAGCATGTCACTTCAAGGCCCGGCAATTAGAATACAAATGAGCCTGAGATGAAGCAGGGGTGGAATAGATCAGCACTAATGGCTGAGGAGAGAGATCAATGCTTAGTCTGCTTTCCTCTGGGTGGAACTGGACCCTTTCCACAACAGAAAGCTTCACAGAGAGCTGACCATTGTTCATATCAAGCCCAAACTCCACGGATGAGGAGATGTGTGTATGTGCGTGCGTGTGTGTGTCCTCCTCCCCAACAGCAAAGTGATGAGTTGAGACTGGTTCATAAATGACCTTCATAAATATGTAAGCTGTCTCCCAAGAGCCCAGTAAACTAAGGGACAACATCAAAGATCTGAAGAGCAGTACATCAGGCAGCAAGAGGTGATGATGCCAACATCTGTCACCAAACAAAAAGATGGAACATTTAAGTATGTCTAGAGAAGACAATGTTTTTTAAAGTAATGCTTTTGTTGTGTGTATAAACACAATACAGCTTTGTGGTAAACATACTGTATCAGTGGTATATATGGCAATTCTAGTGTTATTTCAGTAAAGCAACATTGTGAGGTGTAACTCAGAGAGTTAATGCATTACATGTTAAGCCTCTGCATTTGTGTGTTTGAATTAAAACAGTGGTGCCTACAAAGATACAAATGTGGTATTGTTTGTCTACATGTATTTCTTAAACATGATTTATGACCTCTTATGCACTATACCCGACTGACTTAAGACACTTGTAGTCATAAAGGGACAGTACATTTAAAAAATGAATCTGTTGTCATCATTTTCCATCCATTATGTTTCTCACCCAAACCCATATGACTTTTTCTGTGGAAAAAAAACCAAGAATGTAAGTGACTGACAGCCTCGATCAACACTTACTTTCAGTACTTTTCATTACTTTCATGAAAAATGTTGTTCTTTTATGTTCCAAAGACAAAAGCAAATCATTTAGGTTTGCATTCACATAATGATGAGTATGATACGGAATATTTAACATTTGATGATCTACGTCTTTAAATGCAGAGAACTGTCTCAGATCCACAGGGATCCACATTCTAAAACCTGTCACACAATCTGTCTGTTTTACATGTGCTAGAAACGCAGTTCATTTTTAGATTGCACTTGTTATTCTATAACGTGCATTGACTGACGTGCATATTCAGTGAAGTGTCACCATACTGAACCACCGGGTGTCACCATTTTCAGATTAGTGATATTTAGGTGTAGATCTTTGAAAATGTCATGTCAGTACTTTTCCTAGAAGAAATGCACATTTTTTTGGTGAGAGTAACTAAATATCAGTAAACAAACAAAGAATGTCCCAAGCACCCAAACCTTAAAGCATAGTTTCAGCCAGTTTAATACAAGTTATTTATCAGCACCTGTGACATAATTACAGAAGTTATTTCATCCCTCATTTTGTAAAAATAAAAGCTCCTTTTAAGGATAAACAAATATACAGGATCAGCATAGCATCAGAGTTAACATCAGAGTAACATCATTACTGAGTAACTTTATTGCAAAGTCATATACCATATTTAAACTCCTACCATAAACAAGCAAAACTGGTAATTCCTGTAACAACTCTTTGTGAACTGTTATTGTAAATAGCAAATTGAAAAGAATCAAGAAAACAAACAAAATCAAGTTTACATAAAGCAGCTCCACCCATAGAAATGACCTCTGCAATTCTATGTTCATCCACCTAGAATAGTATCAATTTAGACAACACTATGGCCCCAAAAGCACACATTATTGTAATATAGATCAACATAAGATCTTTACAAAGTACAAGACTCACATTTCTGCTTTTAAACCACCCAGAATGACTTGCTACATAGATTTTAATGTAAATCAATGAAAATTTTAATGTAAATCTACTTT
Organism: Yasuhikotakia modesta; assembly: GCA_036877545.1. Classification (NCBI taxonomy): domain Eukaryota; kingdom Metazoa; phylum Chordata; class Actinopteri; order Cypriniformes; family Botiidae; genus Yasuhikotakia; species Yasuhikotakia modesta. The sequence goes on from JBAJNP010000016.1 coordinate 185,180, forward strand.
AAGTGCCTGTACTCTGTACATGCAAGTTTTCCCGTGTTGTCTTTCTGTATAAACAAGGGACAGTCAATGTTATATTCTGTGGTATCATAAACCTTTATTGAACCTGGAACATTTTTTTTGGGCACCTCCCCTTAACATTACATACTCCTGTATGAGAGTCTTTAAAACAACACTAGGAAACACTTAGGGAAAAGGTGATAAACATTACACATGTATTAAAGGTTTACATAGTTTCCAGAAGTTCTATAATATTTATTAAAGTTGAATAGCTTATTTGTATAGTTTATTATTATTTTAATTCTTTAGTTCACGTCTTTTGTAAACACTAACATTTAATGAACACAATTCTAGCTTTGGTCTAAGCAATCGTGTAACATTCACTTTATCGTCCGATTCATCGCAGCAAACAGCGCAGGTAACAAACCCAGTAATGCTTTCCAGGTAGGGCTGTTTTATCGTGCGACGATAAAAACGCTGTTTCATATTTTCATCTGGCGTTTTGAACGTCAGACCTTTCCTGCAGGTGTCCCGGCGGAGAGGAGCTGCTAGGTCACACTTCCAGTTGAACTACACAGGAGATCCGCGATCAGAGTAGCAATGAGAAGAGACCACACCTCCGAGCGAAGGGCAAAAGTCCGGACTGAGCGAGCAGTGCACCTGCAACGCCATTCGACATGACAGATCGCTGGTGGTAGGAATCGCAACATGATCTGGTCGGGATTTCAGCCTGAGACTTTAGATTTAACTTGATGGCTCTTTCAGCGGACCGCGTTTATCCTCTCGGAGTGGAAGCTGTTTGTTTGCTGTGTGTTTGTGGCTGATGTGGTTCACGATGATGCGTTGCATGCCAGCGCAGCACAGGTAAGAACTGAACCCTGTACCCGGAATCAGATAGCAAGCCTTTAATAATAAATGCTGGTGGATTTTAAATAAACAACAACATTTTCTTGATTTGAAATCAGACATGACAGATCAGAAAATCTGCACCTTCGTGTACGTGTAAACTTTGTCCTGGAGTTTAAACTCATGCTTCTAATGAGTCTCTTAAAATAAACACTTTGAAAACGTGCATGTCCATACAGTACTTATGTCATACTTACGAATTATGTGTCCGCGTTACGCATTACATGTTCCTGTATCAATATTTACATATACGGTTAATGGTCTTTATCAGTATTACTCGCCACTTACTGCACGGAACTGCAGTTTTAAATGATTAATGTGAAGAAAAATCTATAGGAAAAATCTAACGATTAAATGCAACTCATTCAATCGACAGCTAAAATTGTAAAGAGGAGCCGCAGAACTGGGGGAGGTTGCCTACCGCTGCAATAACTGTAATAACTGTAACGATTTTGCAACACCCTAGACTAAGAAAGGTAAAATGTATCCCGTCTGAATACTTTGTCTTGTTCAGTGTTGTAAAAGAAAACGCAAGCAAATTATTTTCATGCCTTAGGTGCCCTTTTCTAAGACGTGTGAATAGTGGTTCGCAGTGACATTGTAATAGTTTAGGAAGAAGACTTATAAGTGTACGTGAAGCTCAATTGGTAAAACATTGTTCCCAACGCAAAATTTGTGGGTTCAATTCCCAGGAAACACCCACACTGATAAAAATACACTGTGCAGTAATGCACAGTAATAAAGAGAATGTATCATATAGATAATGTTGTTTATCAGCTTTAAATGTTGACAAGCTGTGACTTAATGACTAAAGGACAGAGTTTTTTATGAATGTTTTTTCATGACTATGTTATTTTTTGTTTAACATGCTGGGAAATGTTTAAAACACCTACACACCTAAAAAAAGAAATATTATAACTGCAGCTATCCAGTTAAGAAAAGAGCAAATATCACTAAGCAAATAACCCTAATAAAACGAATATTTTCTGGGAATAGCAAAAGGCTCTTAAAAATTATCATTGCTCTTTGGTCAGGTTCCATGCTGTTATTCTTTGAGGTATCTTGTGAGTATAATGTTAATCCTAGGGTCAGGAATTATTCAGTATCTTGGCCCCTGTTGTTTTTCTGTAGGGGAGGAACATTTGGAATTATAATACAGGGATTTGACAAATGTTTCTGACTGAACCATTATCTCAACAAGTAATGCATCCAGGTGCCAGAAAAACTCTTTCCTCACCTTTTCCTTCAAGTTTTCATAAGCATCCAGATAAAAATGGCAGGATGACATTTCCCAGTAAAACATCCAGTGAGTGGATATTCTGGAATATTCTGTGACACAGACTAGACGAAACATTGAGAATGAAACCATGCCCTGAGAGCGAAGGAATAGGCCCAGGTGTCTAACCTAGCTGGTGTCTATGTCTCAGATTGAGGTCAGGGCAAACAGTGAAGCTCAATGGCCAAGCTGGATAGCTTCCCTGCTTTGTATTGCATTATAGGCTATGTTTCTGTTGGCCTGAAGGACAGAACTGAACATTCTGGAAGCTGTCACTGTATTGAAAATGAAGGTGTGAGGGTGTTGGGAGGGAAAGAGGTGAACTTTTTCCTTTTGTCAGCAGTGGGAACCAGGCAGACGGGCCTGTTAATTGGTGATCCAATTAGTTCTTAATATTGCAGCTGTGCTGAAAGTGGCCAATCAGAAACAGAACAGCAGTGAATACAAAATACTATAGACTTTGTCTGACAAAATACCACCAATACTGACACACCAAAGATTTCTAGACAAATATGGCTCAGATTATGTTACCTATTTTTGTACAGTGATTGCACAGCCATAAAACCAGGTTCTGGCTTGTTGAGCTAATCATAAATAGAGAACAGTGAGACATTTTGCGCAGAGTAAGATTGAGTCATCTGTCTTTATAATGTCATTTTTGTTTTGCGTTTTGTTTCCTCCTACGGAATGTGACGGTAATGTGGCTTCCAGCTGCAGCTGTGGGACTGGAATGAACAAGTGTTCTTTAGAGGTACACAGAGAAGGTAATATCACCAGAGACCCTTGAACTGAAATGATGGAATAAGGCACACGGCATATGTAAACTTTTAAGGCGGAGTGAAAAACAGCGTTGGGATATTGAGCTTTGATTTTCATACAGGCTAACGCTCTGAAGGTAACAGAACAGCAGCACTTGGGAGATAAAGAGAGAGACAGGCATGCCAATAACCTGACTGAAAAAGATACAGAAATAGTACAGAAATTCAAGGCAGAAATAGTGGCTATAAAGAAAAAGAGGGAGCATGAGAGGTAAGATCAAGAGGAACATCAGAGATAGTGTTTTGTAGCTCTGAAGTCCAGGTCCAGGCCAGCTGCTGTTTGCGGTTTGTTACTGAAGTTTATGCCTGACGGTAACCTGAGCCGTAAGCGCAGCCTGATAAAATGTGGATTAAGCAGGAAGGAGAAAGTAGATGGGCCAGCAAGAAGCATGGCTGTGACAGCTCACTCATGGCCCTTAAGGAGCCAAATTTTTATTAGATAAAGTAATCTGTGATTATTATTTTCATTTTAAGCAACATTTTTGGATATGTAAAATGTATTTTGTAAAATTTAGATTTGGGAAATTTGGTGTATGTGTGTTGCCTTTGGGCATTCTCTGTATTGGAATATAAACTGGCTTTTTGTAACACTTACTTATATATATACATATACATACTGTACAGTTCAAAGAAGCTCACCTACATGTGGGGATAACATATTATTGTTATATTTATTATTGTTATACTTGTTCATTTTTAATATCATTTTCATTTTTATATTTTAATATTTTTAATGAAAAAACTGCATGACGCATACATGAAATAAAAAAACATTCATACTCAAAAGCTCACGCCATCATCTTTTCAGTAATATCACCAATTATAACAATAAAAAGTTATTCATTAAACCCCTTTGATTTAGACACATCAGGCATATCTTTCACACGCCCCCTCACATCTAACTGACAGTCTTTGTTTCTATTGTCCCCAGACAGATAGCGACCTGTCCCATCCTGGCTTAGAGAAGGAGACTTGCTCCATTGTCTCTGTCTAGCGACCAGGCAGAGAAGAGTCTGCTAGACAAGGCATCAGCTGTTGTGTGGTGACTGGAGACAAGAGCCTGCTTTATGAATGCTTCTTTTACAAATACGTCAGAGACCTGCAGTCAGAGATACAACAGTGTACCGCTTGACTGAAGAATGAATAGTGAGCCCGGTCCACCACAATGCTTAGCATTCACACCTGTCCTGAAGGACTGTGATTTTTTTAAATCCCAGAGAAAGCCATGGAACATCAGCAGCCAACAGCAACATGAACCAAGAAAGAGAATGTGGATTCCCATTGGGATGTTTTTAACCTAATCATCTCTGTCCTGGTTGTGGATTACTCACATACTTGACAGTCAGTGATTATTTTATTTCCTATGAAATAGTCCAACAAAAGTGATCAGACACACAGACTGCTGCTTGAATTGAGGTATCCCATCAACATCCTTATATTATGGAATCTGCCTTTTGTTAATTAGACTTGCTTTAAAACCAACTATTGCACACTTTAAATTCTTATTTAATGTCAGACTTATTTGCAGTCTGTTTTCTTGGCACACATGATTGTGTTCATCCAAGCAATCTTCTAAATATACTCTGGACTGCACAGCTGAACTATCAGTGACATAACAAAGCTCAAGTGGTTCCCAAGAGTTCCCAAAGAGCCATTTCAAATCAAAACAGAAAGGGTGCTATTTTTAGAAATTACTTTTATTAAGCATATTAGGCTAAGATGAAGAAAGCTCAATAAACTCAAATCAAGCTCAATGAAACCCTGACATCATAGAGGAGATTTCCAGTTGTGCCATAATGTTGGAGAAGTAAATGAATATGAATTCACCAGTAATTGATAAACTGCTTATCTTCCACTTGAAACAAGACTGTCATCACAGACCACACCACATTCTGTAGGGTAAGTCTGTCCACTGTAATCTTAAACACCCCTTCAGGATAATGTACAATGTATTTTGATGTAAGTTCCAGGACTGAGAAGGTTGAATGCACTTGGATATGGATTTAATTAGTTACTTTTATTGCGTAGGTAGAATCACAGATGCTTGGTGAGATGCAATAAGGGTGCTATAATATTTTATGTACTGGGTGGATGTGATAAGATAAGGTTATTCGGTACTGGCTTATATTCTATTTGTATGTCATAACTGAAAGTGCAGAGTGCACAGAAACACAAAAAAGTACAAAACAAATGAAATATTTGAAGTCAGTGCTGTATAAGTTCAAAAGTGAAATATTAACAGTTATCAAGGAACATTATTAATTATTAATATTATTTTACTAAGAAATGGTGATGTTTCACAACCCATGCAGCTGTTTATGATTAACGAATAAGGGTGTTTTAGGATTATATTTACAACTACTTTCCATGACTTTTCCAGTTCTGGAAAAACATATGAGAATCAATGAGAGTGCTATATTAATGACAGTAATCTTAGCATAGACTTTGATGCTATTGTTGTCATCTTGTTTTCACTACCCGCTCATGCCTGCTGCATGTGATGTGAGGTCCAAAGGGACTTAATTAACAAAACCTGGCACCTCACATGTGCACATGCACACAACCTTTACGGTCACATGCGCAAAATAACACACTATGAACAAACAGTGCTGAATAATGACACGGGTACTGAATATAAAATGACAGAGAAATAAGAATACACTCTTGTGATTATGATGTACGTATTGTACTGTAGTTTAAGAGTGGATTCAGTTGGCAGGCACAGCAAAGCCACTTACGGGATTGTAAAGACAAGCTGTCTTTCCTGTAACCTTGAGGGTCACTGAGACCACAGGGATGGGATATTTGCAACAAAATTACAAATAGCCAGACTGAGTCCAAAGCAAGAAAGAAGTTGTCTTTTCACACCTGCTTAAAACCTTTTTATTTTTTCTACACACTCTCACCAAACATGGTGTTCCCAGCCACATTAGTAGTCTTTAAACTACACAAAGGTGTTTAAAATAGGACATGTGCTTGACCACATTGTAAATTGATTTGAAAGTTAGAATAATTGCATTTTAAACATACAGTCTTTCTCTTCAGGGAAAACAGACAAAATTATTGATGACTCAAGATTTTTGTCCAGTTAGATTTGAATTAAATGTAATTTAAACAACTATTACAAATTGTCTATCCAAAAAAGGACAAGCCTGTTTTTTGTAAATACTGGATATACTAGTTTTTAACGCTATACAAACAGATCTGTCCATCTAAAAGCTTGCGACTTTCAAGCAGCCCAAACTGCTTCAGTATTACGTTTTTAAACTGAGATGCCTAACATAGACTTTAACAAACTGCACATGCAAAGTAACAAGTACGTAAAATATTAAATAAGCGTTTTCTGCAGTTCGCAACAAATGAGCTGTAGAAGATACCGGAGGGTTTTTTTACATTGTCCTGCCAAGCGCAGAGAGACGGAGTAACACGCTGTACGTGCGCAATAGGCGTTTGTCAGGTCATGGGGAGCATGACGTGATTTTCCAACAAACTCTGACGTAATTGCCTTGATTACGAACCGTTGCCATAACGACGAGGTAAGCGTCCCTGCCAACAAAATACAGCCTGCAAACGTTTGAGCAATAAAGTGATTTATTAAACTGAATTATTACTATAAAAACTATGATTTAAAAGACAGTTTGTGTGGTTGACGTCGTCAACATTACGTACATAAGCTCGTTCTCTCACATTGTTTGCTGCACATTCATTTGAACGTAGGTTAAAAATAAATGCTTTACAATCATTGTAGGTTAGCCCCCATATAGACACTAATGCTAGCTGAAATAATGACATTTTAATTGAATGCTAAGCTGTTTTAATTGTTTATTTGCAGGCATTTACAAGCAGCTGGGCAGTCAGTTCTTAAAAAAAGCATCATGACTTTATTAAGAAATGACAGGATGTTAATGTTAAGGCTACACTAGAGCTGGATATTGTTGTCTCACCTGTTTATTTTAGTGTTAACAGTTTGTAATCATGTTTGGATGTTCTTTGAAGCTTTGCATACGACAACAGACCTGAAGCTCTTAAAATAATCATCATAATAGTACTTATCGTTTTAGCAAATCTTACTATTTTAATAATATTGTTAGGTATAATAGTTCAGGTTCTTAGTAACCTTTTAAAAACGCAAGTTTTGATCAGAGGAATTGCGATTTGTTTCTTCCACAAGCCCCATAAATAAATAATCTGGTCTGTCTTCAGGACAAAGGGATCAATAACAAACAACACAAGAACAAATGTTTACATAATATTTGCAACATTTTATTAAATTTGCATGTTTTGGGGAGTGGTGAGACTGATGTGTTGTTATAGCTCATGCTGGCCTTGGCTTTTTGTACAATGACTATGTTTTATCATGCTATAGATTTTATCATGGCTTAGATAGACTGTAGATAGATATTTATAAATACAAATTAATAAAATAACATTCCTCTCAACTGTATAATTACCACCTTTTCTCTGCAGGAACTCTAGGCAGAAGCATTCTCACAGCTGGCACCTGTCCTGAGCACCATTAGCGACAAACATCATGTCAGAGTTGGAGGACTACTCCCCTCCAAGGGGCCACCCACACCCTGATCCAGCTCGTATCCAGCAGAACCTCCTGGAGGAACAAGTAGAACTCTGGTGGTTCAGTGAACCACGCAAATCCTTATTATGCTACTGTGCTTCAGTGGGCCTCATCCTAGGCTGCGGTCTGGGAGGTGTGGGCCTTCTCTCCACCACCACCAGCCTTTCCAGCGAGTGGAGACTGGGAGCAGGGACTGCCCTTTGCCTTCTCGCCCTGGCTGTTCTTCTAAAGCAGCTGCTGAGCTCTGCGGTCCAGGACATGAACTGCGTGCGTAGCAGAAGACGGATCAACATGCTGAAGAGCGGAGGTCTGGCTGACGTTCTTATTATGTTGATCACTGGGATCTCTCTGCTTATTTGTGGGGCTGTTCTGCTGAATGTGGCTCTGGCCTACCACATGCCCAAACCTGGCAAGGCCCTGAATGACATGTTCATATCTGGGGTGGTGCTGCTAGCAGGCGGGAGTTTTACGGTGTTAGCGGTGGGAGTTTATTCCGCAGCGGTTTTCTTTTTGGAGAGGACAGGCCCTGGGCAGAGGCGGTGGGAGAGGACTGTGGGAATCTTCACTGTTTCGGGTCAAATGCAGGCTAGGAGAGAGACCGCGTCAAGCTTGGCCCGTCTGATTTAACTGTGGGCTCCATAATATTTATGGTGTTCTTGACAAACATGAAATAAGACACTGAACTTTGCAGTCATATGGCAATAAAAAAAGCCTTCAGTGAAACTTTGCACCCGTTACATTACAGCACAAGTGGCAATTACAATTGCGTACCACAAACAAATTGAAGGTTTCAGACTTTAAACCTTTCAGAGTTTAGGCACAAACATTTACATGCTTCAAAACAACAAAGTACAATGAAGGAAGTATTGAAAAAAGCACAAAAAACAAAGTGAACTTCAGTTTGATCATTAACATTGATTTTAGGTTAAACATGCTGCTTTCTCTCACTTTGATTGCCTCTCCAATGTTATTGGACACTGCTGTGTGTCCTTCACAACTTTATTTATGTGGGCAAGGGTGAGCATGCCAAGTTAGTGTCCATCTGGGGATGTCTTCAGCTTTCAGGGGACTTAATGTGTGTGAACGAGTGGTTGGGCCTAGTCGGTTTGCATGCCTGAGAGTTTACACTCCAACTTTGTTCTGTGTGCAGGCAACACTAAATATTAAATGAAGGAGTAGAATGTAAATCTGAAGGATGTAAACGCGATCTTGTAAATATTGTAAACAATATTTTTTCAAGAGATTTAAATATCTGAAGAACACTTTTATGCAAAGTAACTTACAGTGCAAATCTAAAATATTATAAATATTATTAGTATGTGTTTTCCTCAAACCCACAATTTTTGGCGTCTGTGTTTAAAGAAAAATGTTTTATTTGCTGCGATACCTGTAAGCTGATTTACATTTTCATGTAAATTATTGGTATTTCATTTTGCAGGGTTTATGAAAAACATTCAGAAACAGATGGAGATAAACAGATGGCAGGTTGTTGCCATTTAGCGAAAATCTATTTCAATTTGTACGCATAATAAACGTTCAAGCTCAAACGTGACAACTTTCAGAAATGAAGATGCTGTGCAATTGTATTACTGCTGTGGAATACTGAAAGCTACTGCAGGGCCCCCAACAGTGGTTTTGGACAGCATAAGCCACACTGAAATATTTATGGTCGGCATTGTGTTAAATAGCAAAACATCAAAACAAGGCTCATTTATTTCAAAGACCAAACACCTTTTAAACTACATATTTCACAATAAGAACTTTGTTGGGTTTTAAACTATAGGACAGTTTTAAAGGTGAAAATGGTTAAAACACTTTATGATCATCAAACTTAGTGGATCATGCCTGTAGTTCATTTGATAAACTGCTGCAGTTTTTCTGCACAGTGTGAGAGAAACTTTATACATTCACTAAAATGATCTAGGAATCGGTTGGTTAACAATAATTGCAGTAAGTTCTGAGAAAAAGGTCTTGCATCATTTATTTGCAGATGGCACTTGGTTTGACATTTTTCTATCTAAAGCAATGAAATTAATGCATTTTAAATGTGGCTCAAGTGCCTTAATATTTCATAGGGCCACTGTAGATGAAATATATAGAGTGTGAATCTTCATGCTGAAGCAAGATTTTGTGGTTTAATCTTGAGTCAATTATTTTCCTTTTCCAAATCTCCACTGAATGTTGTTTTAAAACAACAGAAATCAACATGCAGCTATTGGGTTGGTAACCAGATGTTTTTGTTGGGTCCTTCTTGCAGGTGTGTGTGTTTAAGGTATAGACATTCATCCATAACCCAACCATGTGAAGACAGAAACTGGATCTAAAACAACCAGTAATAGGAAGAGGCCATAGTCACGGATGAGGATAGCTGTGGCATGTTTGGCAATGTCTGTTTTTACTCCTAACAAGCTTTCTATTGTGCAACAGCTGCTAAGTCACCATGTAAACAATAGCTGACTCTGTGACCCATCGTCAGACATCTATTGCCCTGTCATGTGTTGTGACTGATAAGCCCACGTCAAGCAAAAATAGCAACGCATACAGTCAGCACTTCTGTATATGGATGGATGGGTGTATTTCTATGGTTATAGCCCAGATATATCTTCATGAAACAGCAATGTATTACAATAATTCGATATGAATTAAATATGCAATAAAACTAAAATGATCCTTATTCTTACAGTGCAGAAAATAATTGCAAAAAGCTGTGATAAAAATCTATTTATTTTCTCACAATGACCTTTTCGTACAGTATAGAGGAACAAACATTATCAATGATAAAAGATTAAAAATACATATTTCAGGTTTAGCAACAGGGCGGAATAAATATTAAGATGTTACAATGACATTGACCTTTGGTTAAAAAATGAGGGGGGGATTCTTTTCGACGTAACAACAGCAAATAATATTCAGCTGCCTCTTTGAAAGTGGCATACATTATTCCAAACACACACACACACACACAGATAAAACAAGCAGTGCAGTGCATGCCGAATGAAAGTTAATATGGAAGGATTTTCCCACTGTGAACATTTTCAATGTAAGAAAAAAATTCCTGTGTAATAGGTTGACATTTTGACTACTGTGGACTCAAAAAAATAAAATGTTTAATGCAGCTTCCTTTCTCACATTAACATTAATGTGGGTGATTTGCTGTTAGGTTAATGGCTCCAGTATGTCATTGAGGAACATTACCATTTCCACTTTCAGTGTGTTTACGTGTGTGTGTGCGCATGCCCACAGGTTTGGCTATACTTATAAAGGCCACATTTTTAAAAAATATTCTCACAGTATTAGTGAATCTTGTCCTTACAGGTTTTTGACATTAGTGGTCCTCTCTGACATGCTCATAATCTGGACAAATCATGAGGTTTTGGTGGAGGAAGGGTCTATTAAATGTCATTATCTTAAACCACTGCATCTATTATAGGTCCGAATATAGCCTCTGATATCAGTGTGTGTTTGTGTGTGTGAAGGCATTAGTGGTATTTTCAGTCATACAGAGCCACTGTGGTGAAAATATAGTGTTACAGTGCTGTCCTGTCAGTGCGCCGCCTTATTAATCATTGATTTTAAGCACAAGGTATTAATTTCATTGAGTCTGCGGTTTTTCATTATATCACATTGTGAGTCCAATCACCTACAACAGTAAATAAAGGTTGACTGAAATGTTAATGTAAAAAAAAATTATTTATTTTATAAACCCAAGACCAAATAGAACACAAATTAAAAACAAATTAGACAAACATCTATTGTTTATCTTTAAATGCACCTACACCAAATTTTAAAAAGTGTCTGAGCGCAGTAGGTTTATAGTAATTCCTCAGTAGTTTTGTTGTCTGTCTTCCTTGTCGGTTAATTTGTGAAACCTGATTTCAGACTTCAGATGTCCAGAAGAGTCTGAGGGAAAGAAGGCAGGTTCAGCCGTCTGTCTGCTGTGCAGGGCAACTGCTGTCTCACAGATCAAACAAAACAGGCAGGAGATTCAACACACACGGACACTGTTGGAGACACCCCTTCAGTTGGTCCTCAGCTGATAATCTGTCAGTCATTCAAATAAAGTGAGAAAAATACAGGTTAGAAATTGTACATTTTAACCCTACAAACTACTAAAACATAGATTTTTAAGAAGTGTAAATATAGTTTATGTTAAGTATGTTTAGTATTAGTAAGCATTTTGTTCAATAAGTGGCATAGGGCACCAAAAACTCAATAAAACATTATCATATTGTATGTGTCAGATTTACAGTGTGCTAAATGAGCAAGCTCTCCCAAAATGTCCCTGCCTGTCTCATACATGTACTGTGGAAATCTGATTCATTCTAGTGAATTGCTTCATTAGGGCAGGTTATGTAAATGAATCAATTAATTAAACGCTTCACTGATTCAAGCCACTGGCCAGACGTCCCTGCTTGATGTTGTAGGTCTTGCTAAATGCTAATATTTATTATTTACTTTGACTCAGAAGTAAATTTGACTAAGATAAAATCTTTCATCCTGTTAAACATTCAAAAACCTTATTATATTTGTGCCAAAAATATCTGTTTTAATAGCATGTTTCCAGGGGGTATACACAAGGAAAAACACTACCACCCCAAATAGCTTAAATCTAGTTAGCTTCTTTCTGTTAACTACTACTTCAACATGCTACCTTTAACATTTAACCAAGTAGCTTGTAGCTGGGCAAACAACAGCGTTAAAAGTACCTTTACGTTTGCTACTCTGCAAGAGTTTTTTCATTCCTTATTGATATTTGGATGTTGAAATGTATCTGCAGAATTCCAGTGTGGTTTCAGGCTTGATGTCTGCTTTGCATTTCTTATGAATAAGTGAACAGGGTCGAGGGATTAGAGTGGCTCTCTCTCCTCTGGTGTCGCTGATGCAAATGGAAAACTGATAGGCTACACTATATCAAACTGTGCCGTGTGTGTGTGTGGGTGAATGACAGTAGAGAGAGGCTCATATTCACTGAACTTGTACGCAGGGTGAAGGTAAACTTTATATCTGAATGATATTTGAGTAAGAGAGTGTCGGCATGTACTTGAGTGTGAGGGAGTTTCTGAACACATTTTACCTCCGCTCTGAGTGATATAACGCACCCACGGCAATGCCTGGTATCCAGTCTTCTCAATAATTTTCAGGTATCGCACCTGTTTGTTCACATGAAACATATTTTTAAAAACAAACATTTTGTGAACATTGTTCAAAGCATATTTTAAGGCAAGTGTGTGTTTGGTGTACCTGAATTCCAGAGACCGTAAAATAAGGGATCTCAAACTTCACTGTGATTGGTCGCTTCGCTTCAAGTTCATCGCTTTCAACGCTTGGCAGTCCAAAATGAGCTCTCATCATGAACTCCTTCCCGCCCTTCAACAACGTAAAAATGCATCATTAATTTCTGACACATAATTACCACCATCAAAATCATCACTTCAGTAATAAGCCCCAATTAACAGTTCTAAAAGATATTGAGTCATATTTCTGAATGGCTGTTACAAACTTTACTTTTTTAATAGCCTGTGACAGCACAAAACTCAGAGACCAATTTACTGCACTCAAACCCCAATCCTCAAAAGCCCAAGATATCATTGGGAATTAAAAAACGTCAGGACTAAATGTTTCATATCTTTAAAAAACAAAACAAAAAAAAAACGATGTTTAAAAAAAAACTTAAAGGTTAACATGTTTAACTGTATTTGACTTATAATAATGCCTGTGGATAAACACCGTCTGACAAATGACTGTAAATCAGAATTCAGAAGTACAATTATACATGTTGAGTACAGCAGACCTGGAATTGATCATGGCGGAGCATGTACACTTCTCTACATCTTTAAGAAGTGTTGTACTGATGTTTAATACAAATCTGCAAAATATCTTTACTTGGCCACCGGCACTGATTTTTGAATATTCTCATTATTGTGAGGGTTTTCAGTTTCCTGGTTTAATCTGCAAAAGTGCTTAAATGATTACTTCTAAATTCTTACATTAAAGGGATTTCAAGTTGATGCTTTTGAATTGTGAAATGGCCTTAAGACTGTTTTTATAACTGCTTTTATTTTTTATTAAAGTGACCACTATGACTCTGTTCCCCCTCTTTATGAATTTATCCTCTGGCTGTTCAACACATATACCCACTGCTTTCCTGTGGGATCTTATACAACAAACATTCTATTTATCTCAATTCAGTGTGAATTTAAATCCAAATAAAAACATGTTACTTTGTTTTTACATGTTTGTTAACATGTTTTTCTCTTTTGGTCTTTATCAAAATGTAGTAACAAACTACTGATAAATACCAAATGTAAGTAGCGAGTGATGTAGTGTTTGTAGATGCGAAATTAGAGACCCTCTGTTTGAAATTCGATCACAGGTGGTCACAGGAGACACGTTTGAGATGCTATCAGGTGTAAACATCAATCGATCTTGACTTGGAATTGGATCAACAGAGAGATCTCTTAAAAGCAGGTGTAAACAGGGTCTTCCGACATATCTTAACGTCACTTACAGGGAACGATTTAATATTCCACTCTACAGCACTCTTCTCCGGAACCCATTTTGCCTGACCCGTGGTGGTCTTGAATTTGGGGGAGTCAGCATCGTTGGGAACAGGCACCAGAATGGACACGTTGTTGGCAGTGGAGCGGCTCTTAAATTGACTGCGGGCCTGGAAAACAGACGGACAAACTATAACACAACTTCACAACCCATTTAAAGTAAAGCGGCAGCAAAACTTTTAAAGCTGAACTTTCGATAGCTAAAGTTTCGGTACGGCAAGGGCAATAGGACAAAACGTGTTTACGTCAGATTCTGACAATTCGTTGGACACAGCTCAGGTAAACTAAGAGCCATTCCCCGAGATACAAGCCTGAAAGCTAATTACTGAAAGCAGAGTGTGTGCTGGAGGAGGCAAAGCAAGAATCAGTGGAGTGTGTAGATGGAGCGTGAATGAGTGTGTGGATGTGTGCAGCTCTACCTTAACCTTGATCTCTACTCGGCTGTGAGAGAACTTCTCTATTACGCTCTCAATCCATATTAGAGGCTTCACCTGTCAAAACAGAGCAGTGACAGAAAAGAATTGAGAAATCCTGCTGTCAGTTAATCTTGGTACATTTCTGAAATGTAAAATGAATACAGTAAGAACTTAATGCAGTATCACTGAGTGAAATGCAAGGAAAATTCTTTTTAAAAAAATGTTTAAAAATGTTAAAAAAAACCATTTTCACATTTGCCATTATTTTCAAGATGATTAATTACATTTCACCCCCAAGAACTCACTACCGTAACATATGCAGATGTTTCTCATTATTTTTGTACATCATATCAGATTTGCATTATTGTAAGTCATTTTCAAATTGTACTAAAAAATAAAATACTGTAATACTGCAACACAATGACAAACAGTTTAAATATGCATAAATTAGAAACAAATATTTCCATGACTTATGAACACTTTATATTTTACAGTAGTAAGAATCAGATAGGTCTGTGCAGACACATTCTCGACTGGTTTCGACCGGTTGTGTACTTGCGGTGCTAACCGTGGTGTTAAGTCTGTAAGACATAAGCTCAGACTCTCCATCGGGTGGAATGAAAGAGATGGTCCTGTCGTTTTCAAAGCGCGAAAGGCGCACACACTGATGAAACTTCACGTCTTCCAACTCCACGGACTTGCTCTTCTCCCCTGAGAGAAATGAAAGAAATAGACATCCAGAGACAAAGTGGGTGAATTTTAATAAAAGAAAAGTGGTCACTGATGATCCTGATGTGTACAGGGCTGGTAAATCAAGCTGAGAAGGGCACACAGACGCCCTTAATCGACTGCATGCGCACACACACACACACACACACACACACACACACACACACAGCTTTCTAATGTGCTTCCTGGAAATTGCAAACAAAAGCATTTTTTTCTGCATCCAGGTAACCGTGGAGGTAGTTTATTTGTTTGACCTCAGCAAAGAGGTAGGCAGTGACTACAGAAGAGAATTCTTAATGATTCTGGGCCTCTGAGCCCCAAAACTCACTAATACCACTGAGCTGTGGGATTTCACTGGCACACTCAGAGCAGTAGCCTGTAAAATGTGTGAGAATGTGGGCTCTTGCGAATCTCTTTATATTTGTGAATGTATTCCGTTGTATGTAGGAGTGACATTTACAGTGGAACATGAAAGAGCTCTCAGAGTTTTGAGCTGGAACACAGAGGTCACATCAGAAGCTGGAGATCTCTGTGTCCTCTGTCGCAGCGAAGGCCTGCTGGGAACCTACTGATGACATCAAGCACAGGGACTAAAGGTCGGGGAGGGGTTAGAATGGTCTCTTATAGCTCTCTGATTGGCTCCCCTGGGTCCCAGACTGAGGGTTCCAGGAAAGTGATTGGAGCTCAGAACTACAGGTAGCTTCTTGTCTACACATACACAGATACACAGCTTTTCACATGGCTGTACTTTAAGTGCTCTGAAAAGCAGGTTTCACTGTACTCTATACATTAAATTAACATGACATGAAATGTACCTTTAATATATTTTTTCATATACGTGACACCACAATTATACTAAAGTCCAAAAATCTGAGGCCATATCTAACATCAATTTTTAAAAGTGGAAGGTTTCAAAACTGCATTTAATTAGAACAATTTACAATTTTTAGTTTTATCTAGGGACTTTTTGGCCCTGTATATTTGCTTTAAAAATGAAACAGCTAATTCATTCCAATCAGAAATATATGATAAGGGTTACAGTTCTGCCTAAAAAAAAGTGCCCTATCCTATAACTGAATCAACACCACAATGCAAATTGTTTCATTGTATTTGCAAGTGTGAGCCTGAAGAGGGCAGTGTTTCCCTACGTCTGATTTTTATTGTACCGCTGGGCTGAGATAATATATTTTTTGAGGTAATATAAGGCCCTAGAGCGACTGGTGCAAGACCAGAACAACACCTTCAGCTTTTGGCTCTGCTTGCAAAGATTGGTGCCAGACTGCAACTTTATATTGGAAAGAGGCACAGGAAGCAAGCAGGTCTACTTTACTTCCCTAAACTGTATCTGATGAAGCAGTTTCCTGTTGAAGTTAAATAAAAGAGAACCTTGTCTATCAAAGTTGGTATTGGTCAACAAGTACTGTGCTACTGTTTGGTTAATTTATACAATGGTAACTTGTGGTAACCAACAGTTCTATTTTGCATTCTTTTCTATCAACATTTTAAAAGCAACTGCTAATTAGATTATCAATTTAATACAAACAAAAACTTTGTTATTTCAAGAACAAATGTATACAAATTTACTACTATACAAAAGTAGTAAATTTGTATACAGAAAGACTACTGGTATGATTTATGGTTTAAAGTAAAACTGGTGTGGTTCTGATCCTGAATCCACATTCATATCCACATTGCACATGCAGAATGCAGATTTAAGATCTGGTCTACTTTGAGACTGACACCTGCTGTGTTACGCCTCGGGTGGAGATTAGAAGGAGAGAATCATAGAAACTGAATTCTGCTAACAAGTGCAAATGAGATACCCCTTAAAAAACAAGATGAACCAACTGCCAAGCTATCAGCCGTTGTAATAAAGTCACTATAGGAGAATAAAAACAATCTCAAGGTCAGTTTTAGGAAAGTTTCTTTGAAGACTTGTGTACTTACTGCCAGTGATCTCAAAGAGAACTTTGTCGTTAAGTCCCAGCCTCAGTTCAGGCATGCCAGAGAGAATGACTTTGAGTTTGATAGAGCCCAAAATCTCACTCCGTAAAACACTACCTGTAGCACTGACCTACAAAGAACACAAACACAAAAATAAGAAATGCAAAGCAGAAACATAAGGTGCAATATTACATCATCGCCATTACTGCCATCTTCAATTTATTTCACTCTGTCAGGCGAGGCAGCAACCGTGTGATTTGTGTAATAATTCTCTCGCAAAGAGAAAGTTGAAATGTACTGCCATAACTACAGATATGGCAGCATAATTTATTACCGTAAAATGTTTAAAGTGTACAAGCTGAACTTTTAGATGTAACCCTCGAGAAGTCCACTTTAAAAGGACTCTGAAGATTCTTGAAAACAAGAGGTGGAAAATGCCGGTGCGAGAAAACTGAAATCTCCACGGATGAATAGCAATGCCGCATTAGAAAGCAATGAGACATGATTCAGCTCTTAATCAGAGGAGTGGAGTCGCCCGGCACTACTGTCTGCCGGCGTTTAGAGCCCGACAGAGCCTGACCCTGAGGAGCGCTAATGAACCCATCAAAAGCCGGTCCAGACTGGGGTGGGTGGGTGGGGGGGGGTTTATGGGAGTTAAGAATTAGAATAGAAAAGGAATCAAAAACATAGGAGCAGCTGTTTCCTCCTCCTCTCAATCTAAGGAAGCCTGGAGAGGTGGCCTACGACCCTGAAGAACATGAAGGAGGTTCAGCGGAGGTATAATAGTACAATGGAGAGATAGCGTGGGCTGTTTGATGTCATGCTACATGATGTTAAGCAAACTAATCTAGCATTTTAAAGTTGTTGCTTAAGAGAAAAAATTGTAAATGAGCGTTTATGAATAAATTTGCTTGCAAAGCGATTTTGAACACCCTTCATGTGCTGAAATTTAATAAGGACCAAATGTAATGGCTGTGTCAGACCATAATAATCAGAGAATAACAAGATTAATGGAAAATAATCCATGAAAACAGGAATGAAGCAACATTCCTATCAAATCATTAGGATCCAGTCCTTATTCTATCTTTAGTCTTAAATTACAGGTTAAAATTAATGTTGTTGAAGCCCCAATCCTATGGCTAATCCTAAACCAAACCCACAAATCTGATTGGTTAATGTGAATGTTGTTCTAAAGCCACTGATTGCTAAATTTAAACGCCTTATTGGAAAAATATGTGCATCATATCAGGACACATCTAGTCCATTAAAATGCTATATTTAAAGTCAGCTCACCAGTAGGTTGACAGACTCAATGACGTCCATGAAGACTTCGTTCTTCCTGTATTTAATGCCCTCTGACCTCCAAGACACAGCATTGGTTACTGTAGCTGGGGGGCGTGGAGCTCCCACCTCCAGCTTATGCGCTTGCTGAGTTATGTACCTGATGTGGGAATAAGAGCATACAGGCCATTTATTGTATTACACTGTATTACAGGCCATAATAACCTTGATCACAAGAACCTGACAATTACAATTTAAATTCAGCCTACTGATTATTTACACTAATATTTGTTGGAGCTGTTCTGACATCTGATGTGTCTGATACCTTTCAGATGCAAGTAGATTTAAATTGTAACAATCAGTGGAGCAGGTAACTTGAGAAGGCAAGTAAACAGCACTGATGTTAGAAAGCTAAGAGAACTGAGACTAATGGGAAAAACACCGCAGTCCATAGGGACAGACAGGCTGACAAACACCTGATCTTTTTTTTTCTCTTGTATTTCCATCATCTATGTTTCTGTAATGTTTACTCTACTGCATATCCTTCACACCCCGTTACACACAGACACATCAAAGGCATACAATGCTTTCAAATGAGAATCAAAGTGAACACAGCACACACACATTAGTGTTTTACCATCTCATATGTACAACAGCAACAAAATATTCCACATATTTACCAAGTTTCTTATCTGTATCTGTACATTTTTATCCAGAAGTGAGCAAAATTTGACAAAACTTTCTTTTAGAGTACTTGTTTATTTAAACAGTATAAAAACACAGCAAAACAAAGCAGAGTTTTACATAAGCACAGGGTTATATTACTTATCACAGACTGAATTTCCCTATTTAGATATTAGTGTGTGTGTTCTCTGACCTCAAGTGTCTCCAGCTGACAGGGTATTGTGTTGCTGTCAGTTACTGCTTGCAGATATTAAGTTATCGGTATCTGATGAGAACTCATAAAATTGAGTGATGTTTTATGAACTTAGGAATTATGTATGTCATGTTGATTAACAACTACTACCTGCCCCATGACCAAGAGTTTGATGAGATGAAAGATATATAGTGTCCAAAGTCATAATTTAACTAGCTACTGGTCTGTTAATCTCTCTGTGTACAAGTGAAGAAATGAATAATTGCATTTTGTGAAACTGTGCCTGTTGCACAAAGCACATACAGAGCCTTATGAATACTGCAGAGCCTGAATAGTGAATGGAGGCCCCTTACAGCAATGCTGTGGAGTGATAAATAGTGTTTTCTAAGTGAGAACAACAGAATGTTACTTTAGGAACTCACTCTAGTAGGATCTTGCTGTCAGTGGTCTGAGGAAAGCCAAAGTCCATGATTTCATCCAATAGCTCATATACTGTCACAAAATTGTCTCGAATACTCTCTTCCTCCACCGATTTGAAATATTCCGTGAACACCTGACAAGCACAAATACGTGGTCGACACAAAACTTCTAACTGTGCATGTATTCAGCATTACACAGCGGTAAGGGCCTCAAATATGATTGGATGAAAGATGTTCCTAGAGTGCTGACACTGGCCAGTGTAAACTGCTGACTAGTCCTTCAAGTTAGTCATCTGTTTTTTTCCTTCAAAACTAGTAAAAGTAACTTTAAATCAGTTATAAAAAAAGGTTTATATAAACTGTAAATCATAAATAAACTTGCGTTTGATATACATATAATCCAAGCCATTGTTTTCTCTTTCTTATCAACATACAGTATTTTCCATGTAACTGTTGTATAATGGAATATAACACTCTGTTGTGCTGTTACGGCTTAATATCAGCACACTGTGAAATGTGAAACTTGCTTGTGTGATGATATTGCTCTGTTATAGTGAGGAAAAATGTACAGGCAGCAGATGTAACACAAGTATCTTTCAATCAGGTATTGATGTTTACACAGCCTACAAGGTGTTGTGCTGCGTAAGGTGTTGTCCCATGACACATGCAAAACACTTACCTCCACTATTTTGTACAGGAAGGAGTATACAAGGGCAGCATTAGTATTCTTCTTTGTAATTGCAACCACTGAGTAACATCTGTTAAGGGGCAAGTGTGCTGCTCATTTGCGGCACCATTAAGACTGTAACGGTGTTCTAAATATTCATGAAAACAATGGAAGTTTGAGATAAAAGCTGACAGAGGATACAATATAGATTGCTGTGCTTGATCCAAAGGAAGTGGGTGGAGCCATGAGTAACCACAGGTGACGAATCAGCATCTTCCTCACTCTTCATCATTATGGGCATGAAGTGGTCGATCACGTTCATGTCTATGTTTCCCATGTAGTTTCGACATATGAGAACCTTATTAATGGAAACAAAGTTTAAATCTTTAAAAAATGCTGTCACAAAATAGTACAAGCAATTTCATAACTATCTCCCAAAACAAGTATGCTAATAGTCTCTATAAAGTCCAAAAACTTTTTTTAATCTGCTGCTAAGAGACCCTCAACGTGTTTTGAATATTTTACTTATTTGCTGGAAAAGACTGTTATGAAATCTGATAGACAGACATAAATTCCATGCCTGTTAAACCTGTTTTTGGCTTTTCTGAACAGACAGACAGACCTGTTTTTTTCACATATAGTAAAATCTGTATTAGGCAATTTTCATTCAGGCTATAAAAAGACAATCAACAAAAAATCAAACTTGTTTAACTCTGCGAGTTAAATTTGTTAACTCTATGAATTAAGACAAAGAGTTAAACAAAGAATTTTTTTTCTCAGAGATGTTTTGTTGACCATCATCAGGGAAAATCTATTCCTTTCCTTATGTTCAGTAAACTCTAATCTGTAGGATTTTAGAAAGTCTCAGGCTAATCCCAAACTCAATTGACTCAATTGATAAAGGTCATGACCTTTATGTCTACAGTTTAACAATCCATCCAACATATAATCATATATTCAACATCTTTAGCACATCTGTTTATGTGTTAAAAACAAGCTCTAATATAAGCAGTCAAGGTCTACAGTTGTGTGAAACTTAAATGATCAATAAAGTCTGTCTTTTAACGTGGATGGAGCTGTTGTATTGGTTCAGATGGAGATATTGGATTGCTCTAGGGCACACATAAGAATTCTTTCATCAGCACTGCTGAGATCCGGGGGTATATTTGGGAGCAATCCATTCCTCTAAGACCCTGGGGCTCTGTTTTCATTGAAACACTTCTATCCACCCACCCCAACCCACCTCTTACCAAAGCTCAATGGTTTTGTGCCTCTGTTCAAGCTGATAAATCTTAGTTTGAGCAATAATAAATCTTAGTTTGAGCAAGAGTAAATCTTAGTTTGAGCAAGAGTAAATCTTAGTTTAAGCAATGAGCAATCTTAGTTGAGCAAGAGCAAGTGTCCTTACCGTTTGGAAAAGGGTCAAACAAACCCAACAGATTTATTTAGTAAACATACTTCAAATATTAAAACGTACTTATCCTCTGTCTTGTTTTAACCAAGCATAACATGAAGGTTGGTTCTGAAACTCTATTGTACTAAAAAAGCAACAATTGAACTTGATGATACAGCCATTATACCTTTTATATGATTCATCACTTATTAAACAAGTAGTTTAGCAGTTCCATGCTATCACATGACATTGCTGTGGCATTCAAGCATGTTGATAAACTACGATATTTACTTGGTACCCCACAACATTACAAGGAAAACAATGATACTTCAACGATGTCTATGCCAAAATACATTGCCATGACACTATGTAAAAAGCGTATCATCGTATTGTGGGGTAAGTTTGTAAAACAACTATTAAGGGCATTTTGTTTTTTTAGCACTTATTTACAATATATTTGACCATGTAAAGGGTTGTAAAAAAAGTCATGCAAAAGAAGTTGCGACTGCGAAAGTGTATTTTTCTGCCATTTGGATCCCATAACTCACTAACAAAACACACAGCAAACCCAGAAGTTGCAGTACAGCTGTACAGTAACCACGAGCTTTTTACTTCCAAACTTATTTTTAAAGCTCCCTTATCTGTTAACAGGCGTCATAAAACGTCTATTCTATAGAAGTTTATGGGACTCCATGACCTTTCTTCCCCCTCCGACAGGTGCAGGCGCTCCGCTTACCTTTCCTTTCAGGTCCAGGATGAAGATCGCGGACGTTGCCATTCTGATCAAAGAGGTTCTTTGCGGCGAAGTCGCTCAAAGATGTCGAAGTTTTGCGATTTGGTGAAGCTGCATTAAGTGAAATAAAGAGAGATTTTCTCCATCACTCACACGCGCGTCTTCCGGGTTTTGAGACGTCTAACCGGTTGTGCAGCTTGTCTCTGCACACATTCACTCACTCCATCCACACCGCGTCGAGATCAAGATTGTCCTATGGAAGGACTGCGCGGTCTACGCTGTAACTTTAGTTTTATAACTGTTAGTTAGCGACTCTGAAGTCTGTCTGTAATATATCAACATAGCGATATAGTTTTAAACGTTTCGCCGCGTCGCGTCGCTCGATTGCAACGTCAGGGGTGTGACGCAAGTGCTGAACGCTTGCGTTAAACTAACCCACAGGTGTCAGTTCATCATTATATAGTAAACAGCCATAGCCGACGTGCATCTGTAACTTTGTGTTTGCTTATACTTGGGCTAATGTACATGTTTAATTTTAACTTTATAATTGTTTATACATTAAATTAAGACAAAATTTGTATTATTATTTATCGCTAGGCGCTAAATGTAATACAGTTCGTGAGGCAACAGCGACGCTCAGTGGTGAAACATATACATTACGCCCTTTATAGATGACTGATATAGACTTTATAGTTTTTAGTACATAATCTATTTAAGTATTTAACAATCTGAGAAAAACAATTCTTTTTAGTAGTATAACTTTTCATGACTTATTACTAAACAAACGTTATATATAAAACTTAACAGATATAAAGCCTACTAGTTTATGTAAAGTCTTTAAAAAGTCATGTAAAGTCATAGACCTTAGTGGGGCCAAGATCATACGGCAAAAATAAAAAAAATATTACCTTGAATTTACCTTGAGTTTGCTTTAGATAACGGTATGTGCCAAATGCACACATATAAGGTTGATTAACTAGTGTTTATTAACCAGTTTGTTAATAACACCTTAAAATTAACTTAACATTGTAAGAAATGTAATAACATGTAATGACTCTAACCAATAGTGAATTGAATCTCATCATCATCATCATCCTCATTCAGTTCCACTGCCCTTGCCGCTCTCCCACTCTCACTTGCTTGAATATAGTTATCTTCGATAAACCCATCATCATCCTCCTCAATGTCATCGGTAGACACAGCTGCGCGGGTTCCAGGACCACCAGGGCTGGAAAAGCCCACCTCAAAGTTTGCAGGGTCACATTGACTTGTTGCATCTGCTTCGTTGAGCCTGGAGTGTCTGTAGCTTGCCAGATATTTGTGTACCAGCTTGCATTTGGCTACCAAAGCAATTACAACAGAGAGGGAGATGGCCGACACCAGAACGGCCACAAGGACCTTCCAGCTGTAACTTTTTGTACCATGATCTATCTGTGTGCCTTAAAAAACAGATGAAAAAACTAGTCAGGGCATAATAAATAAAGTATAACTTGGATAATGATCTACATTGGCTGTGTGTGTGTGTGTGTGTGTGTACCATTTACTGCTGTTGCTACAGTAGGATCTGCAGAGGTTGTTTGATCCTGTCCCAGCAGTTTACGCAGAAAGATTCCCTGATTGACATTCTTGGAATATTCTTGGAATACCAGTGGGAAAAATATATTAGTATATTAAAATTACAGTGTATGTCTATTTCTATAGCTTGGAAAAAAATAAAAGTCTTGTTCAAGTAGCACAACGGTCATTTTTTAAATACTATTACAAAATTGGATGCTGCAAAACTACAATTATTGAATTAGGGAATTATGGAATTAGGGAAGAAATAAAGGTTTTCATGCCATTGTTGCAGCAATCATGAGCCATGCTCGCTGTTTTACTCAGATCTTGAACTGCAGTTAACAGGGGGCCTTGCGAACGATTTTCCCCTACGAAGAGCATCTGTAAACCAGGAAGTCTGATCAGAGCGCTTGCTTCCATCGCAGCCAGCTTGCATCTGCTTACGTCCAGTACTTTGAGAGACGGCAGGCTGTAAATATGGTCCTTTAACAGTAGGGGGAGGTAGTTGCCCGATAGATTGAGAGTGACCAACTGGCTAAAAAGGTTAAACTGTTTAAAGATGTCAGTGTGACTGAGGTCTAGGAGATTGTCAGAAAGATCCAGTTCAGTCACATTCATCCAGATGTGATCTGGTAGTGACGTAAGCCTCTTCCCACTGCAGTCAAATGCAGCCTAAACACAAAGCAAATATTAATTACTAAACTTCCATCTGGAAATATTCACCAGGTTATAAAAAACAGATGAGATATCATGCCCAGGGTTACACCTAAGATGTTAAGTATGTTTTATATATAACTTATTTATAAGTCTGTAAGTGATTTTAATCACACAAAAATAATGTCAATATGTAAATGTTTAAATGGTCTATATTGTGAATGATCTATTTTGTCTTGTTTTAAACCATGAGAATACTTTTGTTGCTATAAATGCAGTCAGATTGATTCAGTCACACTAATTAATATTTGTTTTTACATAATTTAATATGTTACTACACCAAGATTATTCCTTAAGTTACCCAGCAAAACATTTTGTGCATTAATGCCCATAATGTTATTTTTCTTGCATCCCAAGAAAAACTGATTAAAAATAAGTACAAAAAAAACCAGCAGATTACTTATTTGTGGGTTTTAAGCGAGAAACAAGAATGTGTATTTTCTCATGAGATAAACTTGAAACCACTAACAGGCTGGGTAGACCTCTGTCACTAAAAACAGGAAACAAGAGCCTACAAACAGGATACTCCTGATGTGGCCACACTTACTTCGGCTCAGGGAACAAAAGGGGCCAGAGTGTGTGTTGTTTTCCTCACCGTCTCTGTGTTGACCGTACATGGGCCCACAGTCTGAAGGGTGAGACATGATCCCGAGATCCACAAACACAGCAGCACACACACTGTGTGTGCAGCAAACCCCATGTTTCCCTTTGTTCCTGCAGAAATCACAATACAGGAAAATACATATATTAACCTGTTGTAGGGAGACATACAGTTACGCTGCCATTTCAACTGTTTCAAATTGTTCCATTGCATCTAACAATAAGTATAGACAACTTACATAACAATGCTAAATGCTTTATCAGGTAAGATTTCAAATAAAATAAAAAGTACTATAATAAATGTTTGCTTAATATTATTTTATTTAAGGATTTACAAAGTTGGGTAAACCAACTTTGTGACATCATATGCAATGCAGCATGGGTCAGTAAGTGTAATAAAGTTAGTATAATAAAACAGTATTATTGTTCTGTGGTGTGTATGTGTCAGATAAGTGCTGTCACAATAAAGGTCTGAGTTTGTGCATTTTAAACTTTCTTAACTACCAAAACAGTCAAAGAACAAACATTGACTGGGTTAATTATTGCACATAATTTACATCACAAGGTCAATCACAATAATAGGTGTCAGTGCTATAATCTTGGCAGAATATTTTGAAATGTTAATAGAAATGAAAGATTTTATTGATGAAAGAAGTTACTATTTTATGCTTAACTTTTCCAGGCATCTACAGGGACCACTTTTTAAAGAGGGTTCAATCATTTTCATAGGGGCCCTTTCTCTCTCTCTGTCTCTCTCTCTGCTTTTTATGCTATTTATTTACACACTGCAGTGGGTGTAAACGTTCCCCAGGAGCTCATTTTATGTCTTCCTGTCTTTCCATGGTCCCTGTCTCAGCAAACTTACAGGTATTGCCTAAGCTAAAAGTCTCTAAACATAGTATATGACTGGCTGTATTTCCACAGTCACTTTAATTGGTTTGAATTCAAATTTTCCAGACTCCTTTTCTCCTTCACCATAGCCTTGAATAACACACATGTAAACATAGCAACTAAACTAAACATTGAAAATAGCAACTTCATTTTATTTGCACAGCTATATTATACACAAGGTTCACAAACATTTCTAAACATATGTTGATAATTAGAGCTCAGCATTTGGATGCCTGAGTGAAATAACCAATGAGACAGACTGGATTAAAACTTTAGGATGACACACATTGCTTATATCTCTGGGTTACTTACACTGCTAACTGTGTTTTGCTATTGGGTAAACATAAACATTAAATATGACAGAAAGATAGGATTCAGACATGACCAAGATATGGATATTCTTGCAGTCTTTACTATCTGTTCTCGATCTCTTTTAACTCACTTTATCTCATTATGCTACCTGTAAATGAATAGCTTTAACAGATCTCACTGTGGTTGTAATCACACTGTGGAAATACATGCCACTAAAAAGTTGTTCATTTGACCTCCTCAAGATCAAATATACACCACAAGCACACCCTTCTTATGTTGTTAAGCTCTCGGTTTGTTACTGATTACATCGACATTGAGGACTTTGTATTGTTGTTGCTTGGTAAAAAGGCCATAATGTTTTAAATAGTTTTAAGTATTTCAGTTAGATTTCAAAACAGCAAATTTCTGCTTCTCAGAGAAAATAGTTAATTAAAACCTTTACTTTGTGCTTTAAGTTAGCCCAGCTAGTACAATGCATCAAATATTTTGAAAAATGTAGGCCTACCTTTTTAAATTTTCATGTGACACATCAGATAATGTGGCTAATTGTTTTATCCATCAGCTTAACAACTAAGCTAGTAGTTGTTTTGTTTGTATGATAGCTCACCTTTTCTTTAGCCATTGGTTTGTTGTGGTTGGCAACAGAATGTAAAATACTATGAGGGCTCACGGGTTGGAATGTGTCATCTTTAAACAGTAAACCAGCAATATATTGTCCTCAAGGGATCTTTGCTAATGATACCACACCCTGTGCATAAAGTCTGTCATTATGTTACAAGGTACATACCAAACATATACAACACAATCTCATGACAATTCGTAACTATTTTACATTTAGCAATTCGATGGCTAATTTGTTTCAATACGCACATTTGTATGTTGTATGTAACTTGCTGTTGCCTCAGTAAGGGTTGGGTTTAGGGGTGGGGTTATTGCACATTTATGCTTGCTTCTTAAAAAAACATATGTTTTTATATAACTTACATCATACAAATTCAAATGAAATCGGCAACCTCTTAAAGGTACATTTTCCAGTGAGATCAGTTTGAAGAAATGTCTGTCCGTATACTGTCTAAATTATCAGTATACTGTCAAAAGTTTTATGCTAAGAGTCAAGTAGATGTGACTTACCTAAGATTTGGCTTGTCCAGTTGCTAAAATGATGGATTTTCTTGTCAGATGTCACATTTCATCATGGACAGGTTCACTTTTGTTGGCCATTTCCAGCAAGGAAATGAAAGGTAGGTTGTGCAAAGGTTGTGAAAGGTGTGCCTTCAGTCTGTCATAGCAGTTAATTTGTAACTGACTGTCCGAATGTAGCTCTGCCTTTTCTCTGTTAAATGACATGCGCTGTTGTTCCATTAAATAATTGTACAAAATACTGCATTGTAAGGGTCTGCACTAGATTATTAGGTAAATAACTAATGTTGAATTGAACTGAAGTATTTGTCATTCTTATTTCTGTCTTACTAATCACAGCATTGATTTACATACTAGGAAAAATGTGTTGTTTTATTGTTTTATCATCTTAAAATCATCTAAAAGACTCTTTAGCTGTGTTTGCCTGTAGGGGCCCTTAAAAACAATAGGATCACTTCCTGTGCAGGAACCCTCTGTGTATATGTGTATGTGTGTGTGTGTGGGGGGGGGTGGTTCTGTTAGGATTAGGGTTAGAGTGGGTAACACTGTGGGTACAGCTGGTGTGACTTCTGTCTTCTTCACAGGAAAACACAAGCTGAGCCTTACAACAATAGGCAGTTTGTCTTAAAGGAGACACAAGTGAACTGGTCAAGGTGTCTGTGCTGAGCATGCATCAGCCATTACCTTCTGCCCCTGCTGTGCATCAGCATGATGCTGGAAACCCCAAGGTCATGGGTTTGATTTCCACAGAACGCATGCCAAAAATATACCAATTAAATTGCGATGAAATTGCTTTAGTTACAGCTGTCTGCAAAGTGTATGTAAACTAATGTTAGACACATGATTTTAAATATTCAGTGTCTTATGTTGTGTTTGTTTCTTATTTAAAACAAAATAAGCTTCCTATGTGTGATGTAATGATATATACGCATGGTGTACCAGGTTAATTGTTTAGCTGGGAAAGTCCACGCACACACCAACACGTACTATAGGACTTTTAGCCTGTTTTGTGCATTAACTCCATTTAGGCATCTGAAAAACACTTATTTCCTCTGCTAATGGAAGCTGAAAAACTAACCCTACTGCACATGAATTCTCTAAGTAGAATGTTAATTAGTGATTTTATCAGCTGAGTGTTTTGCTTGGCCTTGCTTTGTGTGTGAAAGCAAATGTGTTAAGAAAAACAAAAGGCTTTAGTCTAAATTAATAGGGTGAGTGTAACTGTAATGTATACACTCTTATGTAGACATTTTGTGTACCAAAAGTTCAATTTTCCAATTTGGTTTATGAAGGTTACTGTTGGTGACATTGCATAGCTATACTATAAAATGCTGTGGCAAAAAGTGTAAAATATACTTTGTACTGTGGTATAAAATAAAAAGTTAATATATAGGGTAAGGCAAATAATATTTGACAGGATACTGTTGATCTTTGACTGAAAGTGTGTTTTAAATTGTTCCAAGTCAAATACAATTGTGTCAGTGACAGGTTTCACAATCACAATTAATTCTGGGAATAACTGTATACTGGACACCATAGGAAAGTTACTAGATTATGTGCACACTACTGCTTTGAGTGCTGCTTTGTGCAATTTTAGAATCCTTGTGTCAAGCTTTCATTTAAACATTGAATTAATGGCAGTAACCATCAATAGTCCAATCATTAAAATTCTCAAAATTGTGCAGTCTCAGCAACCTTTGAGACATCATTAAGATCCATACAGCAGCAGTGTTCTGATGGGCTCATGCATGTTTACCACTATACCAGCAGGACAATTGCAAATTCACCCAATGCATGCTAGTTCATTCTAGTTCCATCGTGCCTGCTGTTTTCTAGCAGGACTTATGGGAGCTGGGCTGTGGCCTGAGCAAACACTCAGCAGACAGGAGACCAGCAGTTCTTCCTGTTTTATGCAGGCTTACTGTTTGATTCCTGCCAGTTTCCTGGTCGCATATCAGTGCCCGCAGCACTACTTCCTGTCTGAATCTCTGACTGCTGCCACTAATCGCTCTCCTGTGACGGGCTCTCATGCACGTTCTTCGTATCTGCTTCATTGACATCTTGCATCTGATCTTATGCTTTACAGATTCTTGACCTATAAAGCATAACCTTGATGTTCTAAGTGGTAACACAAAAAACACTGCAAGTTTGACACCATAAGGGATAATATGTGTTCTTTCAGGAGTAAACAATACCCCTCAGCTTCATATTATAGACCCTGATCACACTGTTAGTTTGTTAAAGTAACTGACATAATAACTTTCTCACATACACATTTTTAGGAAATAATGGAATGTGTTTAAATATTAAATACTGCAGAAATATTGACAACTTGTTGAGTTTTTGTGTTTACAAAGTTGTGCAACATTTCCACTTTATAAATAGTCAAACTGATATGTAATAAAGAAGTGAATATTAAAATTAACATAATTCATTAAGAAATAAGAACAACTGCAGAGTGACATGAGATATAAAGCTAGCACACTGTAGATGGTGTGTGTGTGTGTGTGTGTGTGTGTGTGTGTGTGTGTGTGTGTAAATCTCTGATATGGAATAATAAAGTCATCCAAAGGTCACCACAAAAATTACACAACATCTAACATCAGACTTGCTAAGATAAAACTTCCTCACCTTTTATCTGAACCCTTTATATTCTGATTTATGACACTTTAGACCTCACTAATTGAGGGAAATGGGTCAGGCATGTTTATACCCTTCAAGCAAAGATACTTACATCATTTTCAATTGGGGTCATATCCATTTTCTGATAAAGAGCATAATTTAAGTTACATTGTGAATCTCTTTGTTCTTACACTTGAAGTTCTTGCCAATTATTGCCTCAAGAGTCAAATTGCCTCAAAAACGTAATACATATTGTCTTAAATGACAGATCAAAAGACTGAGCAACAACAACAGGCCTGTATCCTCTGCTTTAAATGTAAAGTGTGTGCTGCTAAAATGGGTTGTTAATGTTTAACATTTAAAGGTCAGGTAAAAAGTTACATGGGATGTTTCATTAAACTGTAATGTATACCATAAAAAATGTTATAGGATATAATGGATGAATAAATTGACTTTAATGTGACTTAAAAAAAGACAAAACTAATTTTAAGCTTAAAATTAAATCTAATTTAGCCCAAAGCACCAGCGTCAACAAAGAAATCATTGCCACCATTTTTTGTTTGCTTTCCCTCCCTGCCCAAGTTTCAAGACAAACAATCCACAATAACCTTATAAATCATACAATTTCATGCAGCTCACACACAACAAACAAACATCACACACTTATCCTTTAATCCAAACAGGAAATCCTCTAACCAAGGAATTCTAAAGACCTCTTGATAACATACAACACCTGTTTTCATTCATTAGCCCAAAATTGAGCTAATCAGTATGAGGTAATTAC
Organism: Yasuhikotakia modesta; assembly: GCA_036877545.1. Lineage (NCBI taxonomy): Eukaryota > Metazoa > Chordata > Actinopteri > Cypriniformes > Botiidae > Yasuhikotakia > Yasuhikotakia modesta. The sequence continues at coordinate 216,386 of JBAJNP010000016.1, forward strand.
TAGAAGAAAGTTTAAAAATAATAAAAAATCATTTTAGTTTTTGTTAATATGAGTTTTATAAGTTTATTAAATTAATAAATAAGTGTTTATAAAACTGCAAACATAAGATTTAGAAAGACTAGTTTTTTAGATTCTAGATGCAGTGGACACCTAAAATGCATATAAAGTACAAACAAAGCCTTTTGATAAAAGTTTGATTAAAATAATGGCTGGGCAAAAAAACTAAACCATTGGTTTAAACAACCCAGGATAAGGTCATTTATAACCAACTTTTTGTTTGTTTTGATCAGCCATGGTAAAATATTTAATAAAATAAATATTCTCTCAGCCAAGCAACACTCTTGGGGAGAATGTAACTGTAAAATCAGAGATGTTGCTGCACCGTGGTTTGGAAACTTTGCCTGATCATATGCTAAAAAAAACTTTAGCTGACTTGTGAAGAGCAAACGGAAATATAAACTGAGAGCGGACAAGATGAAGACGTCCTGCACAAGAAGCAGAGGAGGAGACATGCCCTCTCACCTCCTTTTCCTTTCCTTTATCCTTTGTACTCTCTCTCTTTCCCGCTCAATTCAATTCAGGACAACAAACTTTGAAACTATTGTTCAAAAATGTTAAAATGATTTTCAACAAAATGTACAATATTGTGCAGCACACAGAGTGCTAGATAAACAGAACAAAATAGACAGCCAACAAAATAATTGAGGAAAAGAAGATTAGCGAAAAAAAGATCCAAGTTAAATTATAAATCAAAATGAATACATTTTTCCTTATATAAATCAATAAATGTCTAGTACTCTGTATTAATGCTTTAGAAAGCATATTCTTTATATTCTTGATCTCTGCTGAAATCTACCACCACCTCAGTCATTTTGCATTTGGCTGACTAAGTAAAATCACAAGAGCTCCTTTTTTCACCTCAACCGCTGTGTTTATTATTCACTGTATATATGAACAGATAACCCATCTATGCCAGATGCATGGAGATATTGCATAATTGTCCATCAGCCTAGACATGTGTAGACAGTGGGACATAATTTGTGGGAAGAGATGATAGATTTCCAATAGGAGGTTTTAGGGTTGATTCCACATTTTTTCCTGCTATCACAAGGGGATTTCCGGCAGGGTATAGCGGAGCACCTATAGCGGAGAGCGTCCCGGTGTGGGTTTCCTAAGTGGGCCTGCAGACCCATGAGACCAGCTTCTGTATCACCAGCTCACATTCTCACACATCCACATTCAATGCAATGCCACTTACAAAGTGAGTTAGTGCGTGTGGAGGCCTGCCAGCTTAATCACAATGGGTGGAAATGGGAATTTAATACAAACTTTCTCACATTGCCACAAAGAATTCCAAGCCTTCCCCCCATCAAATAACACTCATGGTTTAATTTATGATTGATTGTATGCTTCTTATTTGTGAGTTTCCCACAGTTTTACTTATAAAATTTATACTATAGATATCTATAATATCTATAGATCTTATATAACTATAATCTATAATTCTGTCTATATTCTGTGTGATTTTAAAACATTTAACATTTCTATAGGACATAGTTTATGTCTGTGATGCTTTTTCTTTTTTTGGCATCTCACTTTTTTTTGCTTCGCTTCCTATCCTTGACCCCTCTGTTAAAAATGTAACACATTTCTTTTATTTTGCATGACTCAGTAGAAGCACAATGACTCAACCTCTGTGTTTATTATTCTGTGATTGCACAAACTATTGACACAATTCTTATGTGTGAGATTCTCACAATTTTTCTTGTCAACAATCACACAAATTGGTTATCAGCCCAGAGGTTAGCAATTTAAAATACCCAAAACACAAAATAACTATTTAGAAAACAAATCAACATTTAAATGACAATGGAATTCTATACACATGTGCTGGGCAGCAGTCTGTATGTTGTCTGCCGACCTCGCCGAGGAAGTCTTTGAATCATTGTCCATCTGCAACAGAAAACAATCAGCCTTCATCATTACTTTCATAATAAGGGGGAGGTATAGCAATTACTGCTGCACTACAAAAGGTGGCTGAAACAATAGGCGGCGATCTGGGGGGAATGTGGTGGTTAAATCCTTGTTAGTACCTTGTTCTTAGGGGTATTTCTCCCCTCCCTGGCTCCATGTATCCACAGAAAATATTGACACAGCGTCCGCTACTTTCCCGTGTGGCTTCCTCTCCAAACACTTTCTTTTTATCAGCCAATTTGTATACACACATTTACACATGCACTCTCAGAGAAAACACACACATGCGCTCTTATGTAAGAAGCACACACACGTACAGTGTCACCAAGACAACATCAAGATACAGAATAAGAAAGAGCATCAAAGGCATCTAATTATGCAATAATGATTGTTAATTTTTAATGTGTTAATTAATATGTCCAGAATTTGACTGACAGAAAGGCACTAATATGTTTATTGTAAAGGATACATTTTTTGTGCAAATTAATGATATTTAAAATATGTGTTTTTCTATAATAGCTGTTGTCTGCAGATGGTTATTACTGTAATTACTGTAAAACCTAATTTATGTAAAACAGCATGTGTCTTTTCAGTTTAAAATTTAATGTACAATCTAGACACTTCATTTTTTTTTGCCAAATTGGACAGAATATGGATAAAACCTGGACAGAATATGAATTAAACCTTCTGAGGTGACCTTATATCTGTGGATAAGCAGTACAAGGTTAACTAATACTAGAAAAGGTTATCTTTACCTCAGACAGTTACTAAAACAGTAGCATGTTATTGCTAGTCTAAATAAGCACTTACAAATCTACAACTAAAGCCTGTTTTATTATTTTTGTGCAAAGCTTTTATCTGTGACTGTAGTGAAAACAGGAAAGTCTGAACAATGTCATTCAGAGTCAGCTTTGACTGTTTCAGGTTATCAGGAAACAGGCAGAAAACATCATTTTAAATCAACATCTAGAAATTAGTGAAGTGTGTACAGACAGCATACATGGGTTTGTGGACGTGTGATGGTGGAGTTTTCCTCTGTAATTAAACAACAGATGACTGAAACTTTAGACACAGAATACAGTCAGAGATTCTTTCTTGTTTCCTGGCTATGACTGATGACAAAATGTTAAAAAGCATCATGATGGTTATTCATACAGTAGGCTAATATGACCCTGAGCATTCCTGTAATCTCTGTTCTTTGCTATGGAATGGTGTCTTCAGTGATGGGAGATAAAACAGTCAACAGGAAGCATCTAAATTTGTCACTTAACTTTTAACATGCTAACATGGAATCTATTTTCAAAGGCCGTAACTGTGGAAACTCTCGTCAATAACCTGAAGTTACCATTTTGGTTAATAAAATGTAAAATATTCATCCACAAGTGTCCCATTGTTCAGGCTATGGTATTAATTTAACATGTTGTATAATGTATTTCCAAAATGTTTATCCTTTCTTCCTGATTTTTACAACGCATTGATTTGTTACTGACAGTATCTACTGGAAAAATAGTGTTACTCACTTTGTGTTACTCACTAGTGTTACTCACTGTTACCGGAAAAATGTCCATCAAGTATCAATAGTGCATATTTGCTTAAGATATGCCCTGTTCATTTGCATAATAAATATAATATTTTTTATAATGTCAAAGCACTGATCTCTCTTTCAAAAAGTGAAACTTATGTAAAATATAGTACAAGCGTAAGTTAGATCCTCTCTCTCTCTCTCTCTCTCTCTCTCTCTCTCTCCCTCTCTCTCTCTCCATCCCAAACGCCTCTTCCTTCCTTTCCCACCCAGAGAATGAGAGTGGAGTAAGTGAAGTTTTCAGTGTGTCAACAGCACAGATTTGCTGAGGGACAGCACATGTATATTCATAGTCACTGCAGGAATGCGCAATAACATGCGACAACAGGCATTGAGCTGGAAGATCCCACTGGATTGTATTACTTACTGATGAATCACTTGGATTATTTCTAACAGACTTGCTGATAGTTTTTTTGACGTTTCTCACATTTGAATATTACAGTGATGCTTCATTTAATTGGCCTGTTGTATCTCATCTACCTCTCTGGTAAGTAAAAAGAAATGGAAACCAAATAGTTTTTTTTGTGTTCGCTCATTAGCATTTAGTTATTTAAAATAAAATGGTTAGAATGATTGTGCCCACTTTCACATTTATTTATAGTATTTTTAGATTGTATTGTTAGTAAATTAACTAAATCATGAATTAGTTTGTTTGTTTAAGTGATGTTATAATATTGCACAACCACAAGTTTCTTGTACTATGAAGAATAGGGACTAGCTTCAGAAATGGTCAACATAATGTAATGATGAAAATGTTGCTGTCTGAGGAAAATCGTTTCGAAACAGTAATTTATGTAGCTAATAGCTTTGTGGGCTGCGCTCATGTATTGCGCAGTAGCGCTGGGGGGAACTGAGTCCCGGCTCAGGATCATTTCCAGATTCATTTTCCACTTTTCTCTTTGCCAAATGTATTTTTCTATCTGCCTCTCTTAAAATATATTTATTTAATTTGTCAATCATTTGTTAGTTTCAAAGAATTATTTTGCATGTTGTGGCCTATTATTGACTGGTTGAGTGATTTATGGATTAATTTACTATTTAATAGTATTTCAGGTGTAATGCTAGAAAAAAAATTGGATTAGCATTTGTGCTGAGAAGAGCACAGAGGAAAGAAATAATAGAATGCAAGAATGTACATTTAATCAAATATTTCATGTGAATAGTCAGATCACTGTACTGAAAAGCAGTTGCTCATTTTCACTCATATGTCCAGTAAAAATATATTCTTTTCTCTCTTTAGCACTCACAGGCCCGTTTAATTACTGTTATTGAGAAGTTTTAAATTCATTTTTATGGATTTTGTCCTCTTTCAGATGCTGTCATTGATCTCACCATGACCTCTAATGGGGCAACCTCAGCTCATAATTTCCACCTCTCCTGTATTTCTGGAGAGCGTGACACTGAGGGCATTCAGCTGAACATCAGAAAGGACAACAGCATTGTCCGCCGCCTGGAGCCTCCTCATTTCAATGTGCAGAGGCCACAGGCTAAAGAAGTGGTGGCCTCTGGATTTAAAAACTTTGATCACAGTGGGATTTTTTTCTGTCACTCAAAAAGAGGATCTGAACATCTTGGCAATGTAACACTCATCAACAACTACAGCAAAGGTGTGGCCAAGAAAAAGTTAAAGCTAACGTTCTATTATGTTTTGTTCTAAATGTTTAGATGTTAACATTGTGTTAATATTATTATTTATTAAGGTCATTTTAGACCAGTGACGATCTCTCTAACAGCCAGTAAAGGGGACGCAGTGCATCTAACTATGGACGTCCTCGGGACAGAAAGAAGAGACATTGCCTGGTGGTTTAATGGTAATTATCAATAATTAAATAAGCAGTTGTGCAAATCAATTTATCTTAAATATGTTATCTTTTAAAATAATGTAACCATAGACAGTCCATACCATAAATAGACTGCACACACACCTTATTACGCAAGCATAGGTTTTAAGCATACATGTTGGCAAGACTACAATTTGCCACACAAAAATAACATGCACACAAATATTAATAACTTCCAGATACTGTCATATACAAGTTTTGGCCATAATTCTTGGACTGCTAATCACAGATATTACTGAGAAGTGTGTTTGTATTCATAATGTAACTATGTTTTT